>APFE030000326.1:0-10090 GCA_000404065.3 Pinus taeda
AAGGAGCCAAGCGAAAGACTAAGGTTGGTGCTCTCTGCTTCTCTCTCATCTATCTCCCATAAAGGAAAACACAAGTTACTTTGAATTGTTTGTTTCTAAGATAGCTACCCATCTTAGTGATCTGAGTAGACACTAGTTTTCATGGAAACAATAGAGCTCCTTGTCATAGGTAGGGTATTTAATAAATTCCCCATTAAGTACTTCAAAATGGTAGCATACAGGCCTTCCTCCCCACATCAAGACAACTCCCATAACATACCCACTTGCATTTGTCTCCACTTCAAAGGGTCGCTCCAAGTTGGGCAATGGCAGAGCTGGTGTTTGACCGATCTTCTTATTTAGCTCCTCAAAATCCTTCTACTAAACTTTTCACCACTGGAAACCCTTGCCAGTTAATGTTATGGAATTGAGTGGTGTTGTTATGACTTAGAATGAGGCTATGAATTTCCTCAGGTATTGCGCTACCCCAATGAAACTCTTGACCTCAGAAACATTAGTAGGAACTAACCATTTCATGATGGCCTCCATCCTAGAAGGATCTATCTTCAACTCTCCTCCACATATCACATACTCTAGATACAACAAAGACTGTTGCACAATCTCACACTTCTTGAGATTTTCTAGTAGCTGGTGCTTCTTTAATGTTTCCAACACTTGTGTAAAATATGAAATATGCTTCTCCTAGGTAGCACTATATACCAATATATCATCCAAATAGATGATAACAAATGAATCTACAAAAGGGTGCATTACATAGGCCAAATGGCATGACTAACCACTCAAACAAACCTTGCCTGGTTTTAAAGGCGGTCTTCTAGGTATCTTCTTCTTTGAATCGAACATGGTGATATCCAAACTTCAAGTCCAACTTGGTGAAGTACTTTTCTTGCTACAACTGATCCAATAGATAATCTATCCTGGGAAGGGGGTATCCATTCTTGACCTTGATTTTATTCAATTCCCTATAATATATAAATATCCACCAAGTCCCATCCTTATTTGGCACTATGATGATGGGTGACCCACATGGTGATGTACTTGGTCGAAGGACACCTTGTTCTAGCAACTGCTGCAACTGTTTCTTCACCTCACTTGCTTCTATAACAAATTTCTTATAAAACCCAATATTTGGTAATGGAGAATCTATAAATAGTTGGATCTTGTGCTCAACTTCTCTCTTAGGTGGTAACCCTTTAGGCTCTCGGAACACATCCCTGTATTCCTATAACAACTCCTCCAATTGTCTTTTCTTTTTCTTAGTAGAATACTCCAAGGATGCCTTGCCTCTTATTGACTCCTCTTTGGACTAGATTTATTTTAAAAACAATAAAATATACTTCTTGCTAGAACTAATCAATTTCTTGGCTTGGTTGGCACTTACTAGTGAAATTTTTGACTTGCCTTTATGCACGTTGATGATGAATGATTTTCCATCCTTGATGAGCCAGTATTGGTTGGCTCTCCTCATGAATATTGCATCTCCCATGTACATGTATGGACTCCCAAATACAACTCCAAATACATCAAGGGTAACCACATATAGATATACTTCATCAATAAAATCATCACTGTTAACAAACCTAATTTTATACTATTTATTTACCTTCAACTTTGCATCCTTATTTACCCATCCCAATGGATATGGGTTTGGATGATCACGAACTTCCAGCCCCAAATCCTTGACTGTCTTTGCTGCAATGAGATTTTCCTATGATCCTAAGTCAAACAAAGCATCAGCCTTTGTCTTCTTGACTTGTATCTTTAAATAGAAGGGTTTGGTCATTTCTTTCTCTACCTAGTGCTGAAGGCTACTCAGATTCACCTCCTTCTGCATTGACGAACATATGATATTCTCCTCCACATTTGAGTTTCTTTCAACTTGGTTACTCGAATCAGTGGCCATGAGACTCTTATTATTATTATATGTGTTCTTGTTATTTTGGCTTAGCTCTAGATGCAACTTCCAACACTTATCCTCTATATGGCCATCAATGTTGCAGTGGTTACTAGGATCTTTACACTAGTGTGTAGTGGCTACCATATTTTTATCTTTTCCCACTTTTTTATTTTCTTCCCCTCCTTAGAAGTGTCTTGTTTCTCCTTATGCTTTGATCCACTTGATTGCACTCTCTTTAGGCCTATGTTCTCTAGGTATTGTGCCTGTACATAAGCCTTGTCCATTGATTTGAGCTTGAATAATATCACTTGCTCATGCAGATGGTGGTGCAAACCCCCTAAATACTTGAGGAGTACATTTGGGTTCTTTAGCGGGATACCCAACATTATAGCCATCTTCTCGAATTCTCTTATTTACTCCTATATGCTTTGGCCTGGGATTTGCCTAATGTAATGCACCGGATCCACTTGTCCTCCACATATCCAATGGGATAAAGCTATGACTTAATGAGGGTTTTGAAATATTCCTACTTAGTCATTGGAGTTTCTCCCTCCAACCTTAGGTTTTTTGTGTGGATTTCGCACTAAGTCAGTGCATGGCCCTCTAATTTTAGTCATGTGAATGAGATCTTTTACCCTTCATCGATCTGATTGATGCTGAAATAAAATTCCAGATGCTGCAACCAGTGGTTCAACTGAAGAGAATTGATATCGTTTTGGTATGAGTTGATATCAACTTTTCTTCCATTTTATATAGGTATTGATTCACAACACTCAAACAAGGTTGTTCTTTTATGGGTTCTTTCTTCGACTAGTTCTTCGTGTCTTCTCGATCTCCCGATCCCCCTTCTGATTTTTCCTTTACATCTAAATCCCCATATTCTCCAAATATCCCCAACTTGTTGCTTAGGGCTTCCAAGAGGAGGTTTACATTTCAATTTATATCCACAACTTGTTGTTCTAGCTGCAAAAATGTCACCTCTATAGGATCACGAGGTTCGTTTATAGATTCATCGACCATGAGTATGGTTTTACGATTTTCGGCCCTGCGGATCTAGATCCCTACAATCTCCATAAAATACCCAAATAAATATGCTCTCATACCAAATGATATGTAAAATTTCATAGATATTCCACTGGACAGTTTGTCACAATAGATCTAATTATTAATATATTAAAATTCTAAATTTCTACATTGTTACAACTTTATTAAACTTTAAGATCTGTGAAATTAACTATAATTAGTGCATGCATGCAAAGAGAAATTATGTAGAAAAGTAGAGAACAAAAAAATAAGCTCACACACACACATAAGACAAAATATGTGCTCTAGGAAACCCTTTCAAGGGAAAACACAACTAGAAGGTGAGGTCACTTCGTTATCTTTCTATGTCTGGAAATATGGCTGCAGGTAGAAAGAAGTAAGGCCTATGGCCTATGGGCTGCTATGGTGCAAAAGTAATCTCTGTGTGCTCTACCTCCCTTCCCTCTTAGCTATATTTTCTTAGTTATGGAACAAAATTATGGAATGTCGCTTCCTCCCAGTGGCCCGATTATAATACAACACGATAGCCTACTAGTGGTTAAGTTTGAGTACATGAACTCTTAACTAGAGTTAAAATATAAACTCTTCTAGATTATTTTACATCACAAACACATGGATAGCCACTTTTCCATGAATAATGGTGGCTGACATGGTATCCTCCCGAACTATAGGCGTGAAAATAGGAACATCAACTTCTGAGTGGTGTAACTTTTGCATACAAACTCTGATTAATGTGCTTCTTGCACCATTGGACATATCTATCTGTGTAGAACAACACAAAAAAGTTCCACATTAAAGAAAAAAAGTTTTATCCCCAAAAAACATTGTTTGATTCCTAAAAAATCTACAGGAAGGTTTTGGACCCTGTTTTGCCAAATTGGGCTCTACTGGTAAAAATGGTCCCGTGAGATGATTCCTCTACTTTTTCCACTCTAAATGCACTGAGATGGATGAAAAAAAATATAATGATCCAATCCGGATAAATTTGTGCTATAAGACAAAAATGGTGACAAAGCAACAACCAATAATGAGTCAATAGAATAGAAAAATAGCAAGAGAGTGTGTAACAACAACAATGCAATATGAAGATAATTTTTTCTCAACAAAAGATAAGTGTTGGAGAGGCACATCGAGTGTCATAGAGAGCATCCCAAAAATTCATTATAAATCAATTTCCTTCTAGGTATTCAGACATATTTCCAAGCTATTTATTTACTTGTACTAATTATGGACACAAGGCAACAAACTGTAGGGTAAACCTATCATATAGACAACTAAGGCCGAGAAGAAGAAATTATTAGCAAATTAGACATAGATTGAGCATACCAAGGTACAACAATTCCTTTTCTCCTTTGACTAATTTAATTCAATGATATCACTATCAAAATTTTGGGCATAAAGCAACTAAGTTCAAATTTAAGAATAAGAGGCTTCAACCAGTTATTGACCAATCTAATTAAGAGCCCAAAGTTTAGAAAGAAAAGGAGAATTTAGAACAATGTAATATTTTTTTTAATACTCAGAATGAAGGAATTCATTGGTATATTGACAGTGGTTGTTCCATGCACATGTCAAGAGACAGAAGTAAGTTTTTGACATGGAGACCAGTTGAGAAAGGTAATGTGACCTTTGTAAATAATGCACCTCATAAGATTGTTGGAAAATGAATTGTCAGACTGTCAAATGGTAGAGGTAAAGACAAGAATGATCTATTTGTTGATGGGATGAGTCATAATTTTCTCAGTGTGTCTCACATGTGTTACCAAGAATTTGATGTGCTTTTCAAGGCTAAAAATTATCAAATAAAGTCTGTAGGCATTGGTGAAGTTGTAATTGAAGTTGTGGGAACATACAACAATGTCTATGTCCTAAAGTTGTTGTTGTCAAAGATTGATGTGAGTTGGTTGTGGCATAGGAGACTTGGGCATCTAACTTTTGTTCAAATAGTCATATTAGGAAAAAATAATGTAGTCAAAGATCTTCCATGTATATCAAAGCCTCATAATACTATTTGCAAGTATTATCAGTTGGGTAAGCAAGCTTGAGTACCATTCATGTCCAAGGTGAGATCATTGACTAATCTATTGCAGTTATTACATATGGACTTATGTGGAAAATCAAGAACTCCGTCACCCACTGGTAAATTGTATTTCATGCTTATGATTGATGATTTCAATAGAATGATGTGAGTTGATTTTCTCATAGAAAAATAAGAATATTTTGAGAAGTTCAAGGACTTTAAAGCCATGGCTGAGAATGAGATTGGCCATAAAAAAAAACTCATAAGATTTGATAATGGAGGTGAGTTTATTTCAAAAAATCCAAATGACTTTTGTAAGAAGCATGACATCCACAATAGAATGATGTAGCAGAAAGAGCCAATAGATCTATTAAAAAATTATCCAGGGCAATGATGGGAGCAAGGAATGTTTAGCAAATATTTTGGGCTGAAGCCATCCACATAATAGTGATGATTCTTAACAAAGCACACTTTATACCAAATAGTGATAAGACTCCATATGAGCTTTGGTATGGAAGACCTACAACAGTCAATCATTTTAGAGTTTTTGGAAGCAAGCGCTATATCAATAAGAAGGATGAAAATCTTGGTAAGTTTGATGCAAGGAATGATGAAGAACTTTTTCTAGGATATTCTCATAATAGCAATGGCTATAGGTGCTACAACAAAAATACAAAGAAGATTATTGATTGTATTGATGCCAAAGTGGATGAGTGTATTGAATCTGAATTCAATTAACCAATAAAAAATAGATCCGCTGATCCAGTCAACAATGATGAGAAGAATGACAAGTCACCTTCAAATGAAGACAATGAAGGCACCCCCAGTCCTCAAGCCAAAGATCCTTCAAGGTATGTGCAAAAGCATCACCCAATTGATCAAATAGTTGGAAATTTAAACATATGTGTATGAAAAAGAAGGAAGATGCTAAATCCCCCTACTCAAGTGCATGTAGCTCTGTTATCAATGATGGAACCAAAGGATGTCTTGCAAGCCAGTCAGGATATTAATTGGTTAAAAACTATGCATGAAGAACTAGACCAAATAGAGAAAAATCAGACTTGAGAGCTTGTTCTTAGACCAACAAACAAGAATGTCATTAGCACGGAGTGAGTTTTCAGAAAAAAAGATAAATGAGAGTGGTAAAGTGGTAAAAAATAAGGCTCGATTAGCGTGCAAAGGCTATGCAACAATTGAAGTTCTAGACTTTGATGAAAATTTTACTCTTGTTGCTCAATTAGAGGCTATTAGAACTTTTTTAGCATTTACTTGTTACAAGAAATTCAAGACATACCAAATGGATGTCAAATTTGCTTTTCTAAATAGAGAGCTATAGGAAGAAGTTTACTTAGAAAAATCAGTGTAAAGATCCTAAATTTACAACATTCTATTTTTTAAATTATTTATACATATTGAATAATGAAAATAGTCTTCTTATTTTTATCTTGAGAATGTTTCATTAAAATAATAATGATTCTTTGCAAGAAAATAAAATATTATTACTCTCTTATTTTGTGATCATATTGATTCAATAAAATTTGTTATTACACCTTTGTTTTACATATATATAGATATACCTCTTTTGTCATGCTACAATATTATTGTCATTCATATTGGTACTTCAATTAATCAACTTCGATATAATTGGTCTATGTAATTATGATCAATATATTTATATTAATGCATTGGTTGTTATTTAGATTTTAGACTATAGTGCAATATGTGAGCTTATTTCATTATAAAGTTTTTATGTTCTTAAGAGATGATTAACCTAAACGATTATCCTTATTATCTCCTCGAACCCATTACACATTCGAATTGAGGCCATAACTTTACCATTTGATACTCTAACCCATTTTTTTTATATTAACATAAAATATCTTAACTCTCCCAATGTGAGATCAATGGTCATAACACATTTTTTTATGAAACGTTGATGGATTTATAGAGGTTTCCACTGCTAGGCGAGAATAGTCACCAATACCTATGTCTACGCATTTTTCCGTAGAATCAATATCAATGGTTAAGATTACGTTTTACAAAATCGACAATTTGAATTTGTTTTAGGGTTTTGGGTAGGTTTAATGATTGATGGAAGTTAGTAACCCCATTTGCATTTTCATTTTCTCAAACCCTCTCGACATGCCCCATTCTGTGACCCGTGTTTGACCTAATTTCCCACAGTGCTAGTCGAACTTATAGCACAATAGCTACAGGTGTAGGAAAATTCATCTTTCCTGTCATGAAGCTCCCATTTGTCATTTGTGGGTGGCATAACTTTGCTTGTTGTCTAATTGTGAGAGTTTTCAAATGAGCTCATTCGAGATGCATTTCCAGGTACGATGTTCTTTATAAAAATGGATTTAGATGTTATTGTTATCTCTCTCCTTTACATTGTAGACTCGTTCATCTATAAATTTATTTACTTGTTTTTTATTCCAAATTACATGGTTTTCCTGATAGATAAATGGTAATTTTGTGGAACTAAAATTGATTACAACCATCAAAGGAATGATGCGGCCCCTTTCCTTCTGTAAATTCTTAAACTAGTATCATATTTCATTTTAGTTTCTTTCTACAGTAACATCCCATCTGGGAATTTGTTTGTTTATCTCTGTGTTTATTTTGTTCCAAATTTGGAAGTCGTTAAGGGTTTTGTTTGTTGGGTTGTGTTATATTATTTCCACGTAATTAACATGGGGTTTGAAGGGCACCTGTAACCCCACTTTATGGGGTTCGGGGCAGCGCCGCAGAAAATTTTGGTTTTGGACCCTATGCTAGGTTGGGTGGACCCACCTATGGTTTTGTGCATGATTTTCGCACATGTTTTTTGGACGCGATGGTTTTCGGTCCATGGTACTGGATGCGAGGGTTTTCAGTCCATGGTATTAGATGCTTTGGCATGTATAAATATGTATTGTAACATTGAAAGGAACACAATGAAAAATCAAGCTGGTAGTCTCGGTTTTGGGATTTAGGGGCAAATCTCTACGTATATGTGTTTTATGTGTTATAATCTCACATTGTTTATTTTCTGTGTTTTAGAATTCGTATGCAGGTAATTTCTGTACGGGGTTAAAACCTACATTGTTTCGAAGTTCTTTTATTCGTCATACAAGAATTTTTTATTAGAATTGTAATTTTTATAGACACCGTTCTTTGGTGGGTTTTACTATTAATATAAATCGTTATATATGTTTGTATGGCCATAATTTCTTTCTTGAGAATCCTTTGGGGTTGTAGAAAGGAATTTTTCCTTCTTTTCCGAACCCTAGAATTTGTTAGGAAAATCTCAAGGATTATGTCGTGAAGTTGAATGATTTCCTTAGGGTTTCCAAGAATTTATTGTAATCCTAATATGTACATTATAGAAATTATTTTGTCCTTTCTCTAGTATATAAAAAGAAATTTACTTACTCAGTGTTTTGCAATTATGATTTTAAGTCTTCAAATATAGCAAAGAATTTCTTGATTTAGTTTCATTCATTAACTATATAAGCTCCATCTTAACTTGCATATCTTGTTGTCATGACAGAGATGCTCTAGAGTTGCTAGATGGTCATTTTAAGGTAAGTTATCTTCTATTCTACCCTTTTGGGTATAACGTTAGCTATAATATAAATACATAAATATTCTTATTCTCAGATAGCCATATTAGCTTGTTTATTTTTAATTAGTTTGTACATTTATCCAACAGTCACATTTAGGTTGTTCATACTTATTCACAACTTTAGATTTGTAGTTCTGTTTCCTTCATTGGTTAACCTAATTCAACTTGTCTCTCCAAGTTGCGAACAGTCCACCCATCTTCTGGATTTTTAACTGTTTATTTCGAATACAGAGCGAATAGACTCTAGGGAAGAAAGTATTTATTTTCTCTGCTTTTAATATTGTGGAGTCCTTAGAAGTACTCATTACTTCCAGTGGAACTTCTCTTATTTTTTTATCAAAGACTTATAAGGCTATATAGTTTTGTTGGCTTAAGGGGCCCTGACCCAGGTTCAACGTTAAGTTAGCCAAACAAATCCTTACGCCGCTGGCCCTTTTAGCATCAACCCGCAGAGTGCGGACTGAAGTCTCACCGGAAGCAGTATGGGGGGATGTTAGAACCATGTTTCCACACCTAGAGATTGTTATGATGTCATTTTATACCCTAATTCTGCCTTCACGTAGATCAATAAGCCTTTTAGGGATTATCGATATACTTCTCTAATCAGTTGCTAGACCTTCGCGAAGGTTTACGATTGTCTTTCGTGGGCCCTAAATAGGTGAATCAACCACTTACGCACTTTTGTAACTACTTCTACTTCCTTATTTACCTAGATCAAGCTAAGTGTCTGATATCTTTAGCATGCATTAAGGTATTCTTCACGTAAATAGATATTATTACTTGTGTTCATATATCAATGTAAACCATGAAGAATCTTGCATCAATAAAACATTAAATTATAAGCCCAATATTCATCATAACATAAACGCATTCATTCATAACAGAAGTAAATAGATCAAACACAGATATTTCCAGAATAGTTTCTTTATTGATACTTCATATTTGCTTACAGACTCAAACTACCCTACACACTCAACTGCAGGGGTCCACACACTTAGCTGTGGACTCTACTCTAGGCCTCTACACACACAACTGTAGAGCCTCTCTTCTACTCTAAGACTCTTCGCTCGTCACTTCTGTTGACCCATTACATTCATTTTATGCTTCTATTCCTTCTATATGAACTGCCTTAGACTCTCTAAGACTTCCCTTTTTATACAATTCCATGGTCTGTGGACCATGGGTAGGTCTATACAGCCGACACAACTTACATAAAAGAAGGGTAAAAACCCTTTATGACACTCTACATCTACGATCTCCACGACCATAACTTGCGGAGACTTTACAATTTACATTACCAAAACTTGGGCTTTCAACCCTAAAGCTTGGGCTTTTAACCCCAAAAATGACCCTAGGGGATCCTGCTGTTAGGATATTCTGACACATAGGAATAGTTAAGTTCAACTTAGTCTAGTATAGAGTTAAGTATAGAGTTAGGTAAAGTGTGTTTCTTTACCGTTGTACATTTTGTAACTTACAATCCAACGGTCACGATATGTAGTGATCCGACGGTTCATTC
>APFE030000340.1:0-45763 GCA_000404065.3 Pinus taeda
CAGTTGAGCTTGTGATGAATATCAATTCCTAGGTACTTGTAAGAATACACTTCCTCCAAGTTATTATTATCATACATAAAATTAGTGTAAGTGTCCTTCTTAGATTTGATAGTCATAACTTTTGTTTTGTCAGTGTTAACAGTCATACCCATGGTAGAGCAGAAATCCTTAAGAAGCCTGAGTTGCTTATCAAGATTAGACGGGCACCTTGCCAAAAGAACAATATCATCAGCATAGAGAAGAAGGATGACAACTATCCCAGCTAAGATCGTGCCATCACATCCTGCTTCCTCTAAATAGCCTTCGAACTTATCGATGTAAATGCCAAAAGAGGGCAACCTTGAAAATATATATAATTATTATTATTATTTATTATTTATTTATTATCATTGTTATTAAATTATATTATATAATATATGTTTGTGTTTTTAATTTCTACAATGTGTTGGTTTTTAGAGTTTATGCTGACATATCAATTAAGGATTTATTGTTTATTTTTGTTATTTTTATTTTATGTGTGTTAAGAGATATGGTTTAATTATTTTAAATTTTGTTTTTTCATTAATTTAGTGATATTTGTTTTTGCGTAAGATTGTGGTTTTTTTTTTAATTTAAAATGCATTAATAGATTTAATGTTTTGAAAATAACTAGATTATTTAAATTATGTACATTTCACAGTTGGAACTTGTAATTTCAAAAACGCTTTATCGAAATTCAAACAAAATAGACTTGAAAATATGTTTAAAAAAATCCAAAATATAAAAAATTTATACCGCAACATAATCAATATTTGGGATGTTAAAATCATACATTAACATATGATTAAGGATCGATTCGCATTGTTATTTGGAAAGTAGTTTATTAGTCACACACAATACAATACACCTATACTATATTACCACTATGTAATAATGTATAATAATTTAAGATGTAAACCATAGTTGTGTATGTACGTTTATTTATTGTAATTGATAATAATCATACATTATCTCCAAAAACATAATTTATCAAACTTTAAATCTATTTTTATACGCTTATTGTAATTATTTTATAATCAATTTCATAAAATTCATAGAATAAATAATTGCCATTTAATATAGATATACAAGATTATTTTATGCTCTCATTATATGAAAATTGAGTTTTTTTAGTGCAATTTTTTGTAAGTTTTTTCTGGTGGGTTTTTACAGTGTAATTTCTGTCAAATTTGACAGGAATTTATCAAAATCACAAGCTTGATGGGTAACGACTGCACAATCAAAGTGCCCCAAGGATTTTTCACAGTGTTGAATCCATATATACAGTGAAAAAAATAGTTTAAATAACACAAATCAATATTTCAATTCAATTTTTTTTTGCGGAATTTCATTAACGGAAATTCCAACAAATCACATAAAGACAACTCCCATAAAAATATCATAAATAAAAAAATAATTCATTATCTATATTAAATTATATATATATAACGATTGTTATAAATACATGGTTGATAAGTTTATCTCTATTAAAAAAAGTTTATCTCTATTGGAAAGCCACTTGCTCTCTCAAGATGGTATTATTTACCTGGCTCCTTTTCCAGAACAGGAATCTATCTTGGGACAATCTACAGAAGAGAGGCTGGACTGGACCGAGTCGCTGCGCCTTATGTTTTTCTGTTGTGGAGACAAACCTCCATTTGTTCTTCCAGTGTCAAGCATCTTTGCAAGTCTGGTATGATCTCTCCTTATCACTGGATTTTCCTCACCGATGTTTCTCCTCTGCTCAGGAAGGTTTTCTCTGGTGGAGCGCTCAATCGGATTCACGACACACTATTTTTTTATCAGTTTGCTGGTCCATCTGGAAGTGGCGAAATGAATCTATCTTCAAAAGCTTTCGGAGGCCCATTTCTTCCACATTGCTTCGCATCAAGGCTCTCCTGGAATTTCTGGGCATTTAGGCCTCCTTTTTTGCAACACCATCTGGTTTTTATTTTCGCCATGTTACAAAACATTTTTTGTAATATGATCTTCACAGCCTCTAAGGCATTACATCTGTTTATATGGCATATGCATACGATCTGAACTCTTCACGCATTGACTATTTGTTTTTTTAACATTACAGTTTATATCTATACCTATTGAACTGGTTACTTACCATGAAAGATATGAGTTAATATTTCATTAAACCTATATATGTAATTGATCATCTCTATACCAATACAATATGATTTTTCTTGTGAAAAAGAATAAAAAAAAGTTTCCCCTTTATTAAAAAATGTAGGGCTATGATTAATTGCAAAATAATAAAGGTATATTATTGATTTATGTGAACACTTTGATAGAATATAAATTATTATACATCATTACATAATAATAATATACTTGAGGTGTATTACAAGCATCACCTTTTTAATAATTTTTTTTCTCCTTAAAGCATATGAAATGAAAAACAATTCTAATAGAACAAATAATTTGTTTTATAATTATTAGTAATTATATTTGGTTGAGGGTACGAAACAATATGATGTTTACGCATTAAATAATGTTGGTACATAAAAAAAACGTTAATCCGTTTGAGGTGGATTCATTATGGAACTCTTTTATGATAAGAGTATGGATTTAATTTTCTCTGTGGTTGACTTTAAGGTGTATAGATATTTGGATGCTTTGTTAAGAAGTGTTTTTTTTTTATGTTTATTAGGTAACTCGGGATATTGGAATGTTGATTATTGTGCACTTAAAATTTCATGATTTGGGCATTGATGTTTTGATGTTTGTTAGGTAACTTGGGATATTGGAATGTTGATTATTGTGCATTTAAAATCTCATGATTTGGGCATTGATATGATACTTGATTAGATGATCATTTTTAATATTTGGTTTAATTTTGTAATAATCAACTTGTGTCATTATGAAAATATTTGATATTTTTGTATTTACTAGTGTGACAATAACTTTCAACTAACATATTAGTTTATCAATGGTGATGAATGGTAAACCAACCATCACTAAATATATAGGTGTTGATTTATTGCCAAATATTTATTGAACTTATTTTTTGGAAGTTCTTTCATCAATAAGACTTAATTAATGACAACACTAGATTTTCCATATTGATTGAGTCAATGTCAGTACCCTTATCCATGGTTTGGGTTTTTTGTTCCATCTTCTTCTCATTATTCAACTTCATTTCTATAAGTATAGTTTTATGATTTCTCAAACGAGAAATTTCATTGTCATTAGACATTATTTTTTTAATAATATTTTTAATATCTTTTTATAGTGTTTTTTATATTTTTATTTATTGTTATAGCTCTTTTATTTGTTGTTGAAATTCATAAACTTTTGTATCGTAGGACTCCAATTTCCTTCATGTTTGCAAAACTTCTTCATCTTTGTTGATGATGATTTTGTCATCTTTGTGATTCCTTGTCATATTGGATTGAAACATTTTGTATATTGTTTATATAATTTAATGAGGGAATTTATATGCATGTCTCCACTATGAAATTTTGTAATGTTACCTTATTTTTCTCATAGGATATTGTTATTTTTATTTATTTATTTTTAACATTTAAATGACTCTTCCCAATGTGTCATCTAATTATAAGTAAAAACTACATCAAGTTTATTAAAATAGATATCCAAAACATTGAATTAAGATATGAATTTGTAATCATTGATCATGATTGTAAGTTTTGAATTTCAAATTTCTCTGTCTCTAAGGTCTTTCTTTACAAATATACTTGACTATTGAATTAACAATTGATTCACCAAGTTGACATCAATATATTGTTCATCATTATGTGGATAAATAACAACGATAATATCCTTTCTTTGAATAGCCCCCTTGACTTTTAATAATATTGATCCAAATTGGATTATTATACTTTTTTTCCATCCATGTCAATGCTTCCAGGGTAGAAAAATAAGAGAAATGAATTTACAGGAGCAATTTTAGCAATGAGAGTCATTTTGGGGAATTGTGGTTATAAATCTTCTGAGGCCAATTTGAGACCTCAAACAACATTTTTAGGGGGTAAAACTGTATGACTTAAGCATCACACCATTGGCACTATTTTACATTTAAATCATTTTCAAACGACACAAGAATCATCTCAATTGAAATCCATATGGAAAAGTTACACCTCCGAAAAGTTGATGTATCATGTTTGACCACCATAATTCTAGAGAATGTCATGTCACTTCCCCTTATTCATGGATTTGAGGATAGCCACATGGATACTATGAAGAAGAATATATAAGGGCTAATTTGTAACTCATATTAAGGATCGAATGGGTCAAATTTAACTCCTTGTTGATTATTACGTTGTATTATAATCAAACCACTAGGAGGAAAAGAGGTTTGATTCTATTCTAGTGAATTTGTGGATAGAGATAAGGAATAACATAGAGGGTTTTTATTTATGGCAGTCCATTGGCTACATGTCTCACTCCTTTATATTTGCATTATTTCCATTTAGAAAAAGAGAGAGTAGAGCATCTTGACCATCTAGTTGTGTTTTCTCTCAAAAGGGTTTCCCATGCCATATCTTAGCCTTATTGTGCTTCATGAGTGATTTATTTTATTTATTCTCTATTATTGTGGTTTTCATGAACTATTTAGTAGAGTATCCATAACAATTTATAGATCATATTGGTATTAGAGTAGGAATTTATGGGTATTTTTTTGGAAGTTGCATAGGATCTAGATTGGTTTAAGTAGAAAGTCATAAAACCCCTTCCATGGCTAACGAAACTATTTGTAATAACCCTTGAAATATGATAGATGAAATATTCACAAGGCTAAAAGAGAAAGCTACGAATATGAGCTATAATATGCACCTCCTTATGGTAGCTTTGAAAAACAAGCTTGGAATCGAAGAAGACAAATATTACAACTCAAGGGTTAGATTAGAGGGAAAATTGAGGGGTCAAGAAGAATTAGAGAAGAAGTCTAAGAAAGAACTTGAAAAAGAAAAAACCATTTGAGTGTCATGAATTATTCAAAGCCTTTTTATAAGATGGAATCAAAGGTCAATATCAAGTTGTATCAAAGTGATATTGATGCTTTGATATTAAATTGTTGGTGGAAGTAATTAATGTTGAAAAGTGTGCAACAAGAAATGCTAAATTTAGAATGTGCTAAAAATAGACCTACTAAAAATAACATGTCTAAAAATAGAATTACTGGGTCCCTTCCTATTTATAGAAGTCCCTAGTCTATCTATAGGAAGTAAAATTAATTTTGGTCTTAGCAGCAGATTGAAATATTAATTAATTAATTCAATTGAGTTAATTAATTAAGGAAATTTGAATTTAAAGTCTTTGTGAGCATGCACATGAGTTTCCTCCACTGATTGAGGGAATAGGCATGAGTTCTATAATGAGAGAATCACTTAACTTAGTTCTAACTAGTCAAGTCCAGTTAGATTATTTTAACAAGTTGTTAAAATAATAAAATATAGTTTGTTAATGCTTGCATGCATGTGACAACTATTATTGTAGATAACTGAGGATTCACTCAAGGATAACTGTTGCATGTCAGTTCTGTCAGAGACCCAGTTGAGATCAGATGTGGGACAATGTACTATCAAATGCTTAACTATTTCTAGTAAGTAGTTTTTGCATGGTTGAGGAACTAGTGTTCTCAAGGAATATGTAGTTGGACCATTGGGTGTTTTTGGTATGTTGGAATTAATAGCATATTCTTTTGCTATTATTTCCTAAGCAAACTACATAAGGACCATAGGGAAAGCCAATATAAATATGGCTTGGGTGGTTCATGAGACATATCTTCATATCTTCATTATTCATTGAGAACTGAATAGCTTGCGAGCTAATTCTTTTTGTATTGTGAAGAGGATTTCCACTTGATTGATAATACATGGTTGGGGTTTTATGCTGGTGCTTTCCCTTGATATATCTTGTGTCATCTGTGATTAATTCTCTTGATCAATTATGCATGTTTCTACTTGATGTTGCTCATGATTTCGATTATGCTTCTACTTAATGTTTTGTAGAACTAGAACAAGTATTATGCTTTAGGACATTGCATATATCAGTTTGTTCTACAGGTGAAATTTCTACAATTAAAGGTTTACTTTAGTGTTCACCGCATAGAGGAGGAATAGAAAAATTCATTTTCCCATTTGAAATGAGAGGGCCATGCCCTGACTTGGTGTCAAATTCACATGAAAACCTTAAGGCTAGAGGAGGATCCCATAATATAAAGTGGAAGGATTTAAAAACTCTCATAAAGTTTCAGTTTTCCTTATTGGATATGTATAAGACTAGTGGATCTGGTGGCATTACTTCATGCAGAGATAAGGCGGTGTATGTAGGTGTACACCACATAATTCAAGAAGATGGAAATATTGTTGGGTATCTTTCTCAATAACCTAGACATACTCCTTAGATATTTTGGGACCCTACATATCCATCTATAGAAGCAAATGATGTTTTTTAAAACCATAATGGTGGATGAGGCTTTTGAATGGGCACAATACCAAGAAAACATAGGTAATAGGAAAGGGAAATCAAGTTGTTCAAAGTATAAGGAACACTAGGAAGCTTCCAAAGAAGGGAAGAAGAAATGGAAAGGGGAGTGGGATAAAAATACAACAACCAAAACAATAGTGCAAAGATCCTGGCAACCATTATAAGCATTGTAACATTGATTCTCACATAGAGGAGAATTGTTGGAAACTACATCCAAAACTCAACTCGAAGAACCAAAAGAAAGATGGGAAGAAGGAATATCTCATGGTCATAGATTTGAGAAATCAAGTGGAAAGTAGCTCAAACATGGATGAGAAAATTGTTTGCACATTAATGCAAAAGTGGGTGAATTTGAGTATCCTTCAGAAATAATACGAGAAGGAGTTGAGCAAGCTCTTCCATATAAATATACAAGTTAAGAAGAAAAAAATTATGCTCTTTTCAACTCAGGTTCATAGGAGAATCTCATTGCAGGAGAGTTATCCAAAAAATTGTGTTTAGAGATTATAGATCATCCAAGCCCATATCCGTTGGGGTGGGTAAATAAGGATGATAAATCAAGGTAACAAAATATTGTGAAATCATATTTTCTATTAACGTTGTATTTATAGATGAAGTAGAATTGGATGCAGCTCCATTTGATGCATGTGGAGTGGTGTTCGGGAGTTAATTTATGTACATTTAGAATGAGATATTCATGCGAACAGCCAACCAATGTCATGTCATCAAGGATGGAAAATTGATGTAGGAGCATTAGAGATTCCAAGCCATCAAGATTTTGGAAGAAAATCTACAAAAGGGGTTTCAATATTGTAAAGGAATTATAATTCCTTAATTATAAATATTTTTAATTTATTTTAACTATTATAGAATAGTTTTAGAAAATCTATGGATAAGAGAGATTTTTTCCATAAGGAAAAATCAAAGTTACCTTGAAAAGCTTTAGAGATTTAGTGAATAAATCATGAAAGCTTTAGAGAATAGAGTAAGCCTGAGAGGAAAACTAATGGCCAAATGAACGTAGTATCAAGCCATAGAGAGTGAATGGAGAGAAATGAGAGTTTTTTGAGTGTATGTGTATGGACATATTTGATTTAATGAAATAGAGTTTCATATATTTGTGGTGCTCACAAATTGTGTTTGTATGAATGGAATAATTTTAATTTGTGAATGTTCTAAAATTCATTGTAAGTGAAGTAGAATTTTTATATGAAATACTTTTGCATAAAAAATTAAGAGCTTGATGACAAAGTGATTTGTTGTGTGATCTAGAGAAGGTGAATTTCCAAGAAAAGTCGAATTTTCCTACATCAAAAATCCTTCGCCATCAACTCGCATAGGGGAAAGTATAAAATTTCATTGGTAGGTCCAACCAAGCCAATAAACTAATCATTTTTAGCAATAAGTATGTTTTTACTATTTTTAAGAGAAAATCAATCTGTAGTAGATTCAACAAGAATAGAGGAATCCCTATAGGGATTCACAAAGCAACAAGGGAGTTACTACATACATACAAGGGAGTGTTCTAGGATCTTAAAGGGTACCACTTAAGAAGGAAGTGGAGCATGAGAGGCAATTGTTCCTAGACTCTCCATTGAAAAACATTGGACTATACAGGAAGTTAGTTATAGAAGCAAAAGAGAGAAGTTTGTTATTTAAACAAGTACCTTTCCATGCAGGTCACCCATCATAATTGTACCAAAGAATGATGGGAGTTGGTGAATGTGTATTGATTACAAGGCATTAAACATAATAACACTTAAAAAAATGTACCCCTTTTCAAGGATAGATTATCTATTGGACTAGTTAAAATAGGAAAAATTATTCAATGTGTTCGACTTAAAATCAATATATCATTAGGTTTTAGTAAGAGAAGAAGATACCTAGGAAATCACCTTTAAAAAACAATATTTTTTAAGTGGTTATTCATGTCATTTGTTTATGCAATGTACTAGCTATATTCATGAGATTAATGAATGATATGTTGCAACCATATTTAGATTCATTTTTTATAGTGTATTTGGATGATATATTGATATACAATGCTATTGATGAGGACCACATCTCACATTTAATGTAGGTGCTAGAGACATTAGAGAAGAAGTGAATCCTAGAAAATAAAAAGAAATGTGGGTTTTCATAACAGTTTTTGGCGTCTTTAGAATATGTGATGGTGGAGGAGAGTTGAAGATATATACTTCCAAGATGGAGAACATCATTAAGCGGCCAATGCATACCAATGTTTCTGAGGTCATAAACTTCACTGGGACAAGACAATACCTGAGGAAATTCATAAATCATTTTCAACAGTACTAGCACCACTCCATGCAATAATAATGAGTGGAAAGGGTTTCTACTAGGAAATGGTAAAAATAAGGCCTTTAGAGAGTTCAAGAATAAAATCGGTTAAGCATTAATTCTTGTAATACCAAACTTGCGACAACACTTCAAAGTAGAGATGGATGCAAGTGGGTATGCTATGGGAGTGTTTTTGATGTGGGGAGGAAGGCATGTATGATACATTATGAAGTATTTCATGGGGTGGTTTCCATCTACCCCACTTATGACAAGGAGCTCAATGCCTTAATACAAACTGTAAAAAAATGGAAACACTATATAATGGGAACTATAGTAATCCACATCTATCACTAGCTACTATAGTTACCACAGGCCCATAGTAAGTTACGACAGACCATAAATTATAAGTGGATGGGATTTTTACAATACTTTCAGTTAATGATAAAGTATAAGAAGGGAAACACAAACAAGTTGGATGACATATCGTCAGGACCACCCACATCAAAGATCATAGATTTGGGAACTTTGATGCACATGGATCCTTTCACCCATGATGCATAGAGAGAGGCATATACAAAGGATAATGACTTCAAGGAGGTGTTTCAATATTTCTAGAGATATATTCATGTGCACAATGGTGAAAACACAATTGAATATATCTCCAAAATTAGTTAATCTACAGGCTAGACAAGTTCTGTGTTCCTAAAGGTGAGTGGAGGTAGCTATGAGATAGGCTCACACCTTGAAGGTTACAGGGAATTTTGGTTTAGGAAATATAGTGGTAAGCTTACAGAGGTATGTGTATTGTCCCAAGGTTCAAGAAGTTATGGTTAGGTTCATAAGAGGACATATCCTTTTCTATACTAGAAATGTAAGTAACAGGAATCAGGGTCCATACAATCCCTTACCTATGCCCACTTGTCCTTAGGACAGTATTGTCATGGACTTTGTGGGAGGTTTACCAAAACTTAGGAAGGGGCATGGCTACATGTTCATGGAATTTTATAGGTTCGATAAGGTGTTCATTCTCATACCCTATTAAAAGACCATCAACAGGAAAGAAGTAGCAAGCTTATTCTTTGGACAGGTCTGGGTGCACTTCGAGATACCAAGGAGCATCGTTTCATATAAGGAAACAAGATTTCTTTGTGTATTTTTTACTACATTATGGGAGAATATTGACACAAAGTTGAAGAGGTATACAAAATTTCATGCACAAACAAACGAGAAAATAGTAGTCATCATAAGATTTTGGTGCAACTTTTAAGGAGTTACAATTAGAAGCATTCAAAGACTTGGTATGAAAATATATTATATATACAACACTCTTATAGTAGATTATTCCACACTTCTATTTGTAAGTCCCTATTTGAAACTTGTTTTGGATATTTTCGAACTCAACTTTTGGATATTGCATATGGGAAATAAAGATGAGTGAAGGATGATCTCGTAGAGGATGATTTAAGGGTAGAAAAGTTTTTTGATAAGATCAGGAAGATCCATTTGCAAGTGTAGGACATAGTGAAGAAGTTATGGGAAAATTATAAGGCTAGATATGTTATTTAAAGTGGGAGATAGAGTATGGTCAAAATTGAAGCAGAGGTTATAGGGTCCTGGTAAGAAAATCAAGGATATTCAATATGGTCCCTTAGAGTTACTAGAAAAGGTGGGAGATAACACTTATAGACTCAATCTACCCCCATACATGAGCATTTAATAGAGGAAGAATATAGAAAAACTCGAACTCTATGAGTATTCCATGTCAGATCAGGAAGAGGAGTAGGTACTACCTTATTTAGAGGAGGTAGAGTTGATAGAAGATATAATTTTGTAGAAGATATCCAAAACTACAAGACAAGGGTAACATGGCATTTGGTAGATTGAGTTGAAAGGATAACTTCTAGGAAATGCTAAATAATACTCCAAGGAGAAGGTAGAAGAAAAACTTCCTCACCTCAAGTAGTAAAAACTTTTAGGGACCAAAAGCCTCCCAAAATGGAGAGGTATAATATGGATTGGCTCATTACATTCTTTTTAATTCATAAATATGCTTTTAGGGTGGAAAAAATAGAGAAATTAGGTTACATGAGAAGTTTTAGCGGTGGGACCCATTTTGGAGCATTAGGGTCATAAACCTTCTAGGGCTATTTTGAGACTTTGATTGACATTTTTTTATCAGGGTAAAACTTTTATGATTAAGTGTTACACCCTTAGATGTTATTCTACACTTGAATAACTTTCCAAAGAAGCAAGAATCACATCAATTGGATTTTGGATGCAAAAATTATGTCTCTCAGAAGTTGATCTATTGTGTTTGACTACCATAATTCAAGAGGATAACACATTAGCACCTGTTACTGATGGAAAAGGGGCTAACCATGTGGAGACTATTTAAAATAATCTATAAGGGTTTAGTTGTAACTCATTGAGGGTTAAATGGTTTAAATTTAACCCCGTTATAACCAAGCCACTAGGACGAAAATTGGTTTGATTCTATTCTAATGCATTTGTTCCATAGTAGAGAAGAGTAGCTAAGAGTGGATGTAAAGAGAGAAGAATCAAGAGGTTTGTGTTCTATGGAAACCTGCATGCCACAAGTCTCACTCCTTTGTAGTTGCACCATTTCCATTCAAAGAAAGACAGAGCAAAGTAGCCTGACCTTTCAACTGGGTTTTCTCCCAAAAGGGTTTCCTAGGTCATATATTGGTGTTATTATGGTTTGTGAGTGATTGATTTAATTTTTTTACTATTTTTTGTATTTTATATATTGCATGCACAAGAAGAAAACAATAACTTAATAATCCATAAATCTAAGGAAAATTAACACTCATATTATAGATTTTGGATTTTTTTTGTATTTTCATCGAATTTGTTGTGATGAACTGTCCAACAGAATATCCATGACAATTTATGGATTAAATCCAAATCCCCATATTGAATTACCTATTCTAGAAAAGCTTCCATTATTTCTTGTTTTCCCCTAAAATATTTTGCACAAATTCAAATCAATACTTCCTTATGCATATTAAAAAATGCCTCTCATTTTTATAGGTGTTAAATTATTTTGAAATTTAAATTTAACTTGGCAAAATATATAATTATTTATAGATGTTGTCTATCTATTCTACATTTTAGCGGCGAGCGAAATGGGAGCAGCCTAAACCGTGAAAACGGGGTTGTGGGAGAGCACAATATAAGCTTGTGCTGCTAGGCGAGAGCGGTTGAGTCCTCCAAAAGTAAAATATGACACTTCATACACCTAAAAGTTCATAGAGCGAAAAGAATCTATTTTGAGGTCCCCGTATTATACTCATTGTGCCTGGCATTACGTTTTTACCTAGCGTATTGGTCCTTGGGGAAAAGCTCAGTAAATATAGAGATCTTTTAGATACTTCTTGCTCATCTGAGGATCCTTATTATAGATGGAATTCATACCATGAAAAGAAAAAGAGATTCTTTGGAGGGTTTTCTGGCATATTTTCCAGTTTTATTTGTCTAGAATCTGGCAGGAATTTCTTGGAACCACAAGTTTGAGTTGTAAACTCTCCTTAATTTGAGTGCCCTCAGGGTTTTTTAGGGTGTTGAATCCATATATGCAATAGAAAAACCCATTTTAAACATCATAAAATAAGATTTGGCCAAATACTCTGAAACTTAGAATGTTTAGGCAAACTCATTCTTTATATAATATTTTTCATCAAAATTTGACCTTTCTTTTAAATAATGATTCACCTTAGTATTCTTACTAGGTTTCTTTCTTCATTTAGATTCTCCACGTTTATTTTGATTGAAATTAAGGGATTCATTTTAAAACCATTTTATTAAACCTTGGAATATATGTTTGATAATAATATTTGACCTTCTAAAAAATATATCTTAAGAATGTAAATACTTTCATCCATTATTTACTTTTATGAGAAACCTTTTATAAACTTTAATATTTCCACTAATTATATCATGTTAATATACTTCAATATTTTATCACCAATATTTTCATGTTACATTTTAGGATTTGGACTTTATTTTGCACATTTTTAAGACCATTTCTTCTCAAAATTTGATTAAAATTCAGAAGAGCTATTGTAGTAATGAATATACTTTTTTGAAATTTCATAATCCAAGTTGAATATCTCTCAAAAAAACAAATTTTCCAATGAATTTTGAAATTTGAACAAAAATCATTTAACTAGATTCCAGTGACAATTACTAGAAAAATACCATATCTTATAACATTTAGACTTCTTAGGTGGTTCACTATAAGAGAAAACGATGAATTCCAAAAATAATATCATGTAATAATTAAATAAGGTTTAATATGGATATATAATATTACTTTATAATTCATTATGTTGTCATGTAGTGAATTGATCCATATTGGATCATTATAATGTTTTTCATCCATCTTGATGCTTTCAGAATGGAAAAAGTGGAGGAATCAACTCACTGGACCCTTTTTACTAGTGGAGCCCAAATTGGAATATTGGGGTATGAAACCTTTTGGGAGTGTTTTGAGGCATAAAACAATGTTTTTTGGGGGTAAAAATTTGTCACTTTAGTATTGGACCTTTTTTTTCCTATTATACACATAGATATTTTTCCAATGACATAAGAATCACATCAATTGGAGTTTGTATGTGAAAGTTATTCCACTGCGAAGTTGCCTTCCTATTTTTGCCACCATAATTAGAGATAATTCCATGGCATCCCCCATTATTCATTAAAAAGAGGCTATCCACATGACTATGATGAATAATACTCTAGAAGAGTTTATATTGTAACTCTAGTTAAGCGCTGAGGTAGTCAAACATAACCATTAGAAGGCTATCGAGCTATTAGTATAACTGAGCCACTAGGAGGAAAAGGGGTTCCATTCTTTCAAGTGCATTTGTTCCATAGCTATGAAAAAGAACAAAGAGGGATAGGAGATACAACATACACAGAGGATTTCTACACTATAGTAGCCCACAAGCCACAAGCCATACTTCTTTGTACTCGCAACCATATTTTCATTTAGAGAGAGAGCGAAGTAACCTCACCTTCCAGTTGGGTTTTTCTCCCAAAATGGTTTCCTAGGTCATATCTTATGTCAAATGTGTGTGTGAGATTTTATTTCATTGTTATCTATTTTATGCATAATTTTAATTCACATGCATATGTTATTAACAGTAATCTTCAAATAAATAAATCTAAGGAGAAATAAAACTGTAATAGTGTAGATTTTGGATTTTAAGTATAATTTTATCAGATCTATTGTCACAAGTTGTCCAGTGGAATAACCACGACATTTTATGGATTAAGTGTTTTTAGGAATCAATCAAAAATATTTTGGGAGCTTTTCTACACACAAAGGCCTTTCCAACGATGCAAGAATCATGTTAATTAGAGTCCATATGTGAAAGTTATGCCACTTAGAAGTTGACCTTCCCATTTTCACCAACATAATTCATAAGGATGCCATGTTAGCCCCCATTATTCATGAAAAAGGGCCTAGCCACATAATTATGATGAATAAGACTCTAGAAGATTATATTTGCAAGTCTGGTTAAGAGCTAAGGTAGTAAAACCTAATCGCTAGTGGCTATCGGGCTATGTTATAACTAGGCCACTAGGAGGAAAAGGGGTTCCATTCTTTCGAGCGTATTTATTCCATAGACGAGGAAAAATAACCAAGAGGGATAGGAGATAAAGTACATAGAGAGTAATTCTGCACTGTAGTAGCCCATCAGACACATGCCATACTTCTTTTTACTCACAATCGTATTTCCACTCAGAGAAAGAGAGTGGAGGGACCTCACTTTCTAGTTGGGTTTTTCTCCCAAAAGGGTTTCCCAGGTCATATCTTATGTCAAATGTGTGTGCTAGATTTTATTTCACTATTCTATATTTTCTGCTAATTTTAATTTGCATGCATACACTATTAATAATAATCTACATACTTATACATCTAAGGAGAAATAAAATTGTAATAATGTAGATTTTGGATTTTTAAGTATAATTTTATCAAGTATGTTGTGACGAACTATCTAGTGGAATATCTATGAAAGTTTGTAGATCATATTGGCATCATAACAAGTTTCTCTGGGTATATTGTGGATATTTTTAGGGGATCTAGATTAGCGGGGCCAAAAATCATGTAACCTTAATCATGGTCAATGAATCTATGAATAACCCTTGTGATCCTACAAAGGATAGGTTATCATGGTTGGAACAACAAGTCACGAATATAAATCATAGCATAAATATCTTCATGAAAACCATGAGCAATAAGCTTGGGATATTCAAAGAAGATGGTGGTTCTAACGCAAAGGACAAATTAGAGGTGGGATTAGGAGATCAGAAAGAAATAGAGAACTATCCAAAGAAAGGACTCAAAAAATATCAACCCAGTTCGAGTGTTGTGAATCATTTACAGGCCATGTTCAAAATGGAAGTGAAGGTCAATATCAAGTTGTAAAACAATGAGATTTACATTTTGAAGCTAAATCACTGGTTGCAACAATTGTAAGTGTATTTTAGTGTCCATCAAATTGAAGAAGACTAGAAGATTTCATTTGTGCAGTTGAAATTAGAGAGTCATGCCCTGACTTGGTGGGAAATCCACATGGATACCTTGAGGTTGGAATGATAACCTCTAGTGACTAAGTGTCAGGCGAGGAGTAACTCTAAATGTAATTATTGCATTTGCATTAAGATAGAACATAGATATATACATGGAGGGGGAGACTATTGGGTTTCATCTCCCGATGTCTCTTCATCTTCCAATTCCCTTTATTTTGATATTTACAATATTTAAATGGATTTACCTAATCCCATAGATTAGGTGTCAGCATTTCCCCCCTTAATCTGAAGGGATGTTGATGAGTCCAAGCATCATTCTGAATCTTTCAAACTTTTCCTTTCCAAGAACTTTGGTGAAGATGTCTGCAATATACTCATTTGTGGAACAATGTTGTAGGTGTGTTGTCATTGGCCTTAACATGATGTCGAATCAAATGGTATTTTGTATTCATGTGCTTGATTCGAGCATGGAACTTTGGGTTCTTGGCCAACTTTATTGTAGAAGTGTTTCCAATCAAAAAAGGAGTTCAATGCACTTGTTTCTCTTACAAATCTTCTAGAATTTTCCTAAGCCACACAATTTCCTTTGTTTCTTCAGCTTTTGCCACATATTATACCTCAGTTGTGGAATATTTTGGAACTGATTATTTGCATGACCTCCAGGAGACAGGTCCTAATCCAAGACTCATAACATAACCTAAAGTAGATACCCCAGTTTCTTTATCTCCATCGAAATCTAAATCAGAGTATCCAATCAAGTTGAAGTCACCCACCAGTGTATACTTGAGTCCAAATCCTTTAATTCCATTCAAGTACTTTAGAGCTTGTTTTGAAACAAACCAATGACCCTCACAAGGTGTTTTCATAAACATGGAGAGTATTCCAACAACGAAAAAAATGTCCAGTATGGTAGTATCCAAGTAGTTGAGACTTCCCACGAGTTGTTTGTACTTTGTTTCATCGTCAAATTATTTTCCTTCAGTGGATGTGAGCTTTAAGTTATGTTCCATTGGAGTAGTAAAAGGATTGCTCTAATCCATGCCAAACATGTTCAACAGATCTGCAATGTAGTTCTTCTAAGAGAGGAATATAAAATTTAGATGTTGGGTTACTTCAATACCAAGATAGTAGTGAACATAGCCCAAATTGTTCATTTCAAAACGTTTCCTCAGTTCCTTCTTCATGGATACAATGTAGCTCTCATTGTTCCCTGTCATCATAAGATCATCTACATACACCACAAGATATACAATTGTTTTTTCCAACTTTATTGACAACCAACGTTACATCATCAAGATCATAATGTTTGAAATTGAGTTTTGGAAGATGCTCAGTCAATTTCTCATATCGGGCTCGCAGTGCTTGTTTGAGGTCGTAAAAGTATTTGATAAGATTGTATACTTTGTGTTCTTGACCCTTCACAACAGATCCTTCTATTTGGGACATAAAAATATTCTCTTTCAAATTTTCATTCAAGAAAGTAGTTTTTACATCCATTTGATGGACTTTCCAACTGTTGTAAGTTGCCAACGAAAAGAGTGTCCGGAGGGTATCCCATTTTGTTGTGGAGGAAAAAGTCTCCCCATAGTTGAACCCTTCCTTTTGTGAAAAAACTTTTTCCACGAACCTCGATTTGTGCTTGTCAAGTGAGCCATATGATTTATACTTTTTCTTGAAGACCCACTTGCATCCTATTGGTTTGGTTCCCAATGGAGGATCAACCAACTTCCAGGCTCCATTCTTTATCAAAGAGTCATATTATTTTTGCATCACTTCTTTCCATTCATCATGAGAAGAAACTTATTTGGAGGAAGTTGGTTCAAAAGCTGTAGACAAATTTGAATTAACAATCATAAGAAACGTCCATATCAACATGTGAATCAAGATCATCTACATCCCCTCCATTTTGTCTAGTTGAGAATCTTGTTCCTATCTTTCCAACCTCATTAGGATGAACATTTCCAAGTGTCTTTGTCATCGATTTTGGAGGACCTTTTTGAGATGGCCCAGACTACTCAATTGAGTGAGATGGGGTTGAATCAAGATTTAGTCTCCCAATTTTGTCAATCACATCACTCAAAGTGTCATCAGTGGATGGAGCTTCATGCGAGGGAGAGAGTGCTTTAGAAGGATATTCCATAGATTGATCTAGTATAGGGATCCCCCCTTCAATATGTAGAATCTCATTATCAAACTCTTGAAAATAATTTGCATGTTTGAATCTATCCAAGTGATCAAGTTGCTGCTCAACAACATTGGTAGTCTTGGAAGATTTAAGAAAGATTACATCTCTAGATATTATAAACTTCTTATTCACTTCATCATAGAGACAATATGCATTTGAGGTATTTGAATACTCTAAGAAGATACATTTATGGCTCCTTGCACCAAGTTTGTTTCTTTGTTCCTTAGGTATCGAGGCATAACAGGTGGAACCAAAATCCCTGAGATGCCTCACCGAAGGAATGTGCCCATACCATATTTCATGGAGGGTCTTGTTTTTGATAGCATGAGATGGACACCAATTCTTTATATACATGACACATAGAATTGCATCAACCCAAAACATTAGCTTAATATTCTTGGAAAACATCATTGAATGTACCATATTTAGCATTGTCCTATTCATTTTTTCAACTACTTTCTTTTGTTGGGGATTATAGGGCATGGTTGTTTGATGTTTGATCCCATGTTGGTGAAGATATTTTTCAAATTCATTTGAAGTGTATTGATTTCCATTATTAGTAAGAATATAGCCAATATGAGATTGTGCATCATTTCAATCATGCATGAAATTTCTTGAATGTTTCAAAAGCTTCATATGTGTTCTTCAATAAATAAAACCCAACACATTATCTGTAGCTATCAATAAAAGTCATCATATATTTATTACCATTTGTAGAAGGAATAGACATTGGGCCACATCAATCAGAATGAATGAGTTCAAGTTTTCTATGTGTTTTGGAATGAGAATCATGAAAAGGCTATTCACTATGCTTTCCTAAGATACAAACATCAAATTGCTTAAGTTTCCTAGGAATTGTAGGCAAACCAGTAACACCATTTTTATTCAACAAACAGAGGTTTTCATAGTTCAAGTTTCCAAACCTAGAATTCCATAAAAGAATTGATGGAAATGTACCTTCATCATAGTGAGAAATATATGATTTTTTTTTTTTGCATGAGCAAAGGTTCCTTGTAGCTTCAGGAGTCTTTCTTCTTCTATCCCAGTCATCACAAATGAGTGATTTGATGTTTTATGACCTAAACCTTGCCATCAAATATGTGAATGGATTGTCCTTACTGGTGGATGTCGACCAAAGACAATAATTTTCTCCTCAACTCTGGAAGGTATAAAATGTCATGTAGAAGAAAGTCTGGAAGACCAAGAAATTTGAGCCTAATGGTGCCAAGCCCCGATGGCTTGACTTTTGACTTGTCTGCAAATTATACTACTCCATCAACATTTTCAGTGAATTCTTCAAAGAAATATCTTTTGAAAGTCATGTGGAAAGCTGCTCCTAAAGTAATAAACCAAGCATATTTCCATGAAGCAAGTGAAGCATTTGAATAAGTCTTCAGTTACTCCAATGTTGCAATATGCCACAACACAATGAGCGGGCTCAAGTGATTTTCCTTTCCCTTACCAAGTGTTTTACCCTTTTCTTCATTTATTTCTTGCTCGATTATGTCCCAAGGCAGCTTACATGTGGAAGCATCATGTCCATCTCTAGTCCATATCTATTGCATCATATGCAATGAAGATTAGACATTTCTCCTTGGAAATGTCTACCCCCCTGCCTCTAAAATTCTTCCTTCCTCTTCCTCTTGGACCACCTTTTCTTATTGAAGAATATTGTGCATGATTATTCCCTTTTTATGTAAGGAACGCAATTTCTTCAGAAGATTGAGGAGTTGTCTTCTTCCCAAAATCCTTCTCTCTTTCAACAAACTTCTTTTCAAGGGAGTCAAAAGAAATCTCCTTAAGTTTCCACTTGCTTGCAATGACTCAAGATAATGTGAATATGTGGGATATAGTGCCTTGACATAGGCTATGAGAGGAACATCTATTTCAACACTGGTGGCCTTTATGTCATGCATAATGGATCTTATTTCTGATGCTAAAGCAAGAGGGTCATCATTTTTCAACTCAATATTGAACAACTTAATCACCAATTGAATAACCTCAAGTTTAAAGTGTGAGTCATACAATTCCTTCAACTTATTTAAGGCTTCAAAAGCATTTGAAAATGGTGAAATATTTCTACTCACCTCTTCATTTATTGATGTTTCAATCAAGGCATAGGCCTTTTTGTTCTTGTTTTCACAAATGGAAAGCTCCTTATCTGAATTAGGATTTTCAAGTGCATTGTCTCCTTCTCCTTCACAAACCTCTTTCCAGAATTTATTGAAAATCAAAGTTTTTTTTATCTTTCGGGACCGCCCATGATAATTCTCTTTGCCAAATAAAACTACTCCCACAATAGAGATTAGTGAATGTATCATCACTTTCTGCCTTCTTACAAAAATTCATTAAAAAAATATTCTACCAACTTCATTCTTAACTATAAGTAAAAGTCAATATTTTAATGTGAACCCATAAAGTTCCACTCATAAAATATAATTATATATCTTCCATATACCCGATATATATATATACCTTTATACCATATAACACAACCATTAAAAATATGCTCAATGAATTTTATATGCCACATTCACTTTGGTCATTCCATTCCAAATAATATATTATCACTCCAAATAATATATTATTACTCTTATCACTCCATTTTTATTATTCCATTCTAATAAAAAGCAAAAGGATGACCATATGACTCTTTTTGAAAACCCAATGTACATAAAAATCAGAATCTTACCAATAATATGCCATCATACCATTTGACTGTTAAAAAATTCTTAATGCAACACTGACCAAAAAAAGACCATTGAATTCACAACATACCAAGGTATTTCAATGCACATTCATGCTTGCCCAACGCCCCATTCAATTTTCAATACCAAAAACAATTTCAACACAACATAAAAATTTCAACAGATGTTTCATACCATGGTAGTCAACATATATCGGTCCTTCATTCCAGTGCACGGATTGAGTGCTACATTTAGTGATTAACCTTCGCACGAAGACCACGGCTGCTGCACGTAGTCTACGGTCTCAAACTCTCATGGTGCATACCATAAGACATGGCGTGGTGGTGGGATTTTTTTTTAAGTTTGAAGCAGGGTGTGAATGGAATTACTAGAAGATCGGTCGACCACCTTTTTCCTGTGTAAAGAGGTGCCCCTACATATTTTACTGTGTTGTGTATAGGGACTCTAAGAACCATGAAACCCAAACACTCCCCCGACAAATGATACAACCCATATATATATCTTTCTCTATCCACAATATCCGTGAAACTTACCTCAAATTCAATCAATGGCACCAAAAAATGCACAGTATTCCTCCTTCCTAGGAACTTTTAACAATAAAAATGTTTGGAGTTTCCACCAGCATGGTGTAGTGTTCAGTTCTTCACAAACTATTACTCTTGGAAGCATTCAATCCAGCATGGAGGTACAAAATCATGCACAATTCACATGGAACAACCTAGAGAATGAGCAGGAAAAACAGAATACAAAGGGACAAAGGAAAATGGCAAGAAATTAGCAGGAGTTATAGAAGAAAGCTAAAATGGGGCTGGCCCTGATACCATATTAGGCCAGGGGTATCTCCCAATCTCTGTTTGCCTTCCAATTCCATTTATTTTACTATTTGCAATATTTATATGGATTTACCTAATCCCAAAGATTAGGTGTCAACACTAAATGTGAAGACTTCAAAACCCTCATAAAGTCCAAGTTTCACCCTATTGAATATGAAGAGGACCAGTGGATATGATGGCACTATTTTAGGGAAAAGTAGGGACAAAGCATGTAGGAGTACACCACAGAGTTCATAAACATGGCCATAATGTTGGGTATCTCCCCAAAGAACCCAAATGTACTCCTCAAATATTTGGGGGGTCTACACCACCATCTGCAGGAGCATGTGATGTTGTTCAAGACCAAATCAATGGACAAGGCTTGTGTACAATCACAATGCCTGGAAACATAGGCCTAAAGAAAGGGAAATCGAGTGGATCCAAACAGAAGGAGCAACATAAAACTTCTAAGGAGGGGAAGAATAAGGAGAAATTACCTTGAACATGGATGATAAGATCATTTGTAAATCATTGGAGAAGAAGATGAATCTAAGTATCCTTCAGCAATAGGAAGAGAAAGAAATGACCAAACTCTTCCATATAAAGATATAATTCAAGAAGACCGAGATGGATGCTTTATTTGACTTAGGATCACAAGAAATCTCATTCTAGCAGATATGGTCAAGAGGTTGGGATCGGAAGTTCATGATCATCCAAGCCTAATACATTGGGATGGGTAAATAAGGATGTGGAGTTGAAGGTAAAAAAATAGTGAAAAATAGATTTGCTATCAATGTTGATTTTATTAATGAAGTAGAACTAAATGTGGTTCTGCTTGATTTACATGGAGTCATCTTTGGGATTCCCTACATATACATGCGAGATACAATATCCATGTGGAGATCCAACCAATATCATCTTGTCAAGGAATCATTCACCATCAGCGCGTACAAAATCATGTCAAAATTTTAACTTGTAAGTTTCAACCAAGCTAAGAAATTGATTAGTTCCAACAAGAAGTGTGTTTCATTGTTTTTAAGAGAAAAACACTTTGTAGAAGAGATAGTAAGAGGCAAGGCATCCCTCAAGGGGTGTACTAAGAAATAGAAATAGAAATTGGAAGGGTTGTTACAGGCATATAAGGATGTTTTCTAGGCTCCTAAAGGGTTACCACCTAAGAGGGAAGTAGAGCATGAGATCTAGCTATTGTTGGACTCCCCATTGCTAAAGATTGGGCAATATAGGCAATATGTTATAGAAGAAAGTGAGGTGAAGAAACAATTACAGTAGCTACCAGAATAGGGTGTCATTTGAATAAGTACATCACCATGTGGGTCACCCATCATCATTATGCTAAATAAGAGTGGGACTTAGCGGGTGTGTATCGATTAGAAGGTATTGAATGAGATCATACTCAAGAACAGGTACCCCCTGCTTAGGATACATGATCTACTGGATCAATTACAATAAGAAAAGTACTTCACCAAGTTGGACTTAAAGTCAAGATATCACCAAGTTTGAGTTAAAGAAGAATATACCTAGAAGACCATTTAAAAACTAGGAAAAGGTTTGTATGAGTGGTTAGTAATGCCAATTGGCCTATGTAATGCACTAGCTACATTTATGAGATTAATGAATTATGTGTTGTGCCCTTTTATAAATTCATTTGTTGTTGTCTATTTTGATGATTTACTGATATATAGAGCTACCTAGGAAGAGAACATCTCACATTTGACTGTCATGTTTGTTGAAAATGCAGCAAGAAAATCTTTGTTTGTTTTTTCCTTGGTCAAACTAGAGAAAATTCGAATTTCCATTCTAGCTTAATCTTGGAGATTTTTAACTAAGGTGACATGGAACTTGTCACTTAGTTAATTTGAGTTGGGGAAACTTGATTTCAGTTTACTGTGATTGATTTCTAATTTGTAGCAATCTATTTCAGTTAGTTTGAGTTATTGTGAGTTGAACTAGTTCCAGTTGTCAAAAGAACTAATGGAGGTCAAGTTGTGGAAGTGGAATTTCAACCACACTCAGTGATCAACCAATTAACTGATCAATTAGCCCAAAATAATTATTATGTGTAGAGAATTCGAGTTACCCAGTTGATATGGAGATTCCAAGGAAGTGTACTATCAATTGAAGCATATTCCCATGTGTATAGGTGGTGCATGCAGTCAAAGGAAGGACCTAGAGGAATTACACAAATTAATAGTGGGAAATTCCTAAATACTAGGGGATAATTTCTTGGATGAACAATACATGGAAATAGGAGCTTAGAGGGCTTGAAAATTGGCTAAGTGTTGGCTAGAGTCAGTTAGTCGGGTAGAGGGATAAACTATACACTTGTAGGTTGTGCTTAGGCTTGAAAAAGCATATGTATTTCATCTCTATTCTCTGATTAATGCAATACAGATAGTAAGGGGTTTTGAGTAGTTGTTTTCCCCTAGATAAATATTTGTGCATGCATGATGTTTCCTTTTGCATGTCTATGATTTGTGTTCTATATGGTGAATTAACTTTCGCAGATCAGTAGAGTAGCTTCGAGTCTTGTGATTTAGTAAATTTCATTAGAAGTTTCAAATCTACACATTAATTTGTACATGGTATCAGAGTTGGATTCACAGTAGAGCAGAAATTAGAAATTATTTCTTAGGGGCTCAAATTTGGAGATTAGCATTGTAGGTTTTCTTCAGAACTGAGAAGATGACTTTCAATGGAATAGGGCTAGAGTATGCCTTGGAAGGAACCTTTAATTTTTTTTCATGGAAGGACTGCATGGAAGAAGTATTGGATGACAATGGTTTGTTAGAATATATCAAGTTAGATGTTGCACAACCACTTGAATTTGATGCTCAAAAACATGCTCAGTGAAAGAAATATGTGTCTGTAGCGAGGAGAATCATATTAGAGGAAGTACGAGATCATATTTTCTTGAATATCGTGGAAAGCACTGTCATAATTGTTCGAGAATAATAGTGACCACGGGAAGTTGGCGCTTAAGGATAAACTTCGAAGTATCAAAATGCAAAAGAATGACACAATTCTGTAGTATCTAAGTAGGTTCACATAGTGTCGTGATGAACTTGGTAGGTTCAAGGTCAATGTGCCTAAAGAATACTTGGAAAGCCTAGCCCTTCTGGGCCTTCCCAAGAGCTAGCATAGTTATCAAGATTCAATGAATGGGAGGGAAAAACTACCAAATTGGGAGCGTTTATGGTCTGATTTGGTACAAGAGGAAATAAGGTGGAATACCAGAGACAAGACTTCATCCAAGGGAGAGGATGAAGAGAAATTTGCATTGGATGGAAAGGAAAAGAAGGGAAAAAGGAAGAAATCACAATCCAAACTAGAACCCATTCAAGGAGGAAACAAGAAAGATTTGTCAAAAAGTAAATGCTTCCATTGTCATGAATTCAGGCACTATGCCACGAAGTGTCCACACAAGAAGACAAGCAAGAAGACCTCAGGAGGAGTAGTAGGTGAAGCCTTGGATTCATAGTTCGATCTTGACTTTTCCCTCATTGCATGCATGGTAAGCACAGTGATGGGAAGTGTGTGGTACTTGGATTCAAGTGCCTCATTCTACATGACAAGGAACATAGATATTTTTAGTGACCTGGAAGAAAAGGACTTGTAGATGCACATCAAGATGGGGATGAAGGAATGTACAACACGGACGGGGTTAGTATAGTCACCTTTCAGAGGGAGGTGGGTTGCTCCCTCAGACTCAAGGATGCCATGTTCGTGTCAGGACTAAAGAAAAATCTCATCTCTATTATAGTTTTGGAATACCATGGATATGAGGTGATCTTTAGCAAAGTAAAGGCATTCTTGAGACACATAGCCACGAGACAAGTGAAGCAGATTGGGGTTCGTGGGAAGAACCTTTACCAGCTAGATGTGGAGGATTGTGTTGCATTGAGCACAAAGGTGGAGCAGGTGCAGGGCCGCGATGTTGATGAGCTTTGGCATAGAAGACTTGGCCATTTGCATCATGGCACTTTGAAGATCATGCATCAAATTACCATAGGGCTCCTCAAAGGAGCACTTGAGCAGCAGGACATGTGCAAAGGATGTAGTTTGGGGAAGTACACAAAACCCACTTTCCATGATTGGGACAACAAGGCGCATGAAGTCCTAGAAAGGATCCATTATGATGTCTATGGACCTTTCTCGATGGCCTCCTCTTCTAGGCATAGGTATTTTTTCATTTTCATTGATGACTTTTCATGGAAGTGTTGGGTCTTCCTCATGCGGAAGGAGGATACTTTCTCCAAGTTTGCAGATTTCAAAGCACTAGTGGAGAAAGAAATGGGCAAGAAGGTGAAGGCTCTCAGGAGAGATAATGGAGGTGAGTGCATGTCTAATGAGTTCAAAAATGTTTGTGCAAAAGAAGGCATTCGACGAGAGTTGACAACACACCACAACCCACAGCAGAATTGTGTGGCTGAGAGAAAGAACCGCAACAATGTGGTAGTAGCGAGGGAAATGTTGCATGACCAAGGCCTACCTCCGCACTTGTGGGCCAAAGCATGCAACAAAATCGTCTATTTGCATAACCGAAGTCTGCATCGTATTTTGGGGATGATTACACTGGAGGAGGCTTTATCGGGGAGGAAGTTGGATGTGTCACACTTCGGGATCTTTGGAGCCTCTATCTACTGCCATATCTCCAAAGATGTCAGGAAGAGGCTAGAGCCAAAAGTAGAGTTGGAGATATTTGTGGTTACACAAAAAATCCCCACAAATACCATGTGTACCTACCATCCCTTAGAGTTATAGTTGTGTGAACGAATTTGATGAGGAGAAAGCCATGTAGTTCTCTCTTGAGAGGGAGCTTCAGATCCCACTAGTAGAGGATATTTCAGCTCCAAAAGGGGGACCTCAAGAAGTTATGGAGCAACCACAAATTGAGGAGCAGAGAGTGGAGACAACCACTCAAGCAGAACCATCTAGAGAGGGTGGGAAAAGGACCCAGGAAGCTGAGAGACTTGTGTAGGATGCGAGGGAGAATGTGGGTGCTCCAAATCAATGGAGACACAGAAAGTCACCAGATTGGTACACTAGCCACATGGCTCTGATGATAGAGCTTGTAGAGACTAATTGATCCTCTTTCAAGCAAGGAGTAGAGAAACATGTATGGGTTGATACAATGGTGGAGGAGTATGAATCCATTGCAAAGAATATTGTTTGGCAAGTGGTCCCAAGACCAACAAACAAATCATTGGTTGGGTCGCGATGGATCTTCAAGGTAAAGCATGCAGCAAACGGAAGCATAAAAACGTACAAGGCTAGATTTGTTTCCAAGGGGTACTCTCAAGTTGAGGGGTTGATTATGAGGATACCTTTGTTCCCATAGCAAGGTACTCATCCATCAGATCAATCATTGCTCTAGTTGCACAAATGAGGTGGAAGATCCACTAGATGGATGTGAAAACAACTTTTCAATGGAGTTATTGAGGAGGAGGTGTATATCGAATAACCAGAAGGCTTTGAGAATTTTGATTGATAGTCTTGTGTGTGCAGACTCAAGAGAGCATTGTACGTCTTAAGAAAGCACCTTGTGCTTCGTAAACTAGGATCAATATCTATCTCACCAGTTTGGGCTTCACCAAAAGTGAAGAGGATGAAAACCTCTATCATATATTGGTAGAAGGTAAATTGTTGATTATTGTCTTCTATGTTGATGATTTTATTTTAGCTGGTGATAAATAGTTGATCATATCTTACAAGGAGTAATTTATAAGAGCTTTTGAGATGAAGGACATGGGTCTCATGTGCTACTTCCTCGGTTTGGAAGTGTGGCAAGGAGATGGGGAACTATTTTTCTCTTAGGGAAAATATGCCAACGAGATACTTTAGAGGTTTTGCATAGATAGATACAAACCCATGGAGACTCCTCTCGTGACAAACAGGAGGAAAGAGGATGCCACTTCAGGTGTGGAAGTGGATGCTATCGTTTGCCGACAATTGGTGGGTTCACTCATTTACCTTATCAACACATGGCCAGATATGTGCCACACGGTTAATTAGTTAAGCGAAGCCATGGTTTGACTGACCAAATTATTTTGGAGGGCAACTAAGCATGTTCTACGGTACCTCAGAGGCACTAGCTAGTTTGGATTATGGTACAAACGAATAGAGGGATTGAAGTTGTGTGGCTTCACAGATGCATATTGGGTGGGAAGTTCATTAGACCGGAAGAGTATATTAGGTGTAATTTTTAGTGTTGGTTCCACAACAGTTTCTTGGTACAACAAGAAGCAAATATTTGTGGCACTCAGCTCGGCAGAAGCAGAATACATGGCTGCAAGTAAAGAATCATGTGAGGCGATATAGATGAGAAAGATACTTGTTGGCTTGTTTGGTCAGAAGATGGATCCAACTATGATTTACTGTGATAATTGGAGTTGTATCAAAATATCTGAAAATTCTATTTTTCAGGATCCATCCAATCATATTGATATTTGGTATCACCATCTACGGGATTGCATGCAAAGGTGCATTATGTTGTTGCAGTACATTCTGATAGAGGAACAAGATGCTTATATTTTGACACATGTTTTGTCAAGAGGGAAGTTTGAGTTCCAAAAGTGTAGGAGAGGGGTGGTTAATCATCCCTTTCTTTTTGAGAGGGAGTGTTGAAAAAGTAGCAAGAAAATATCAGTTTGACTTTCCCTTGGTCAAACTAGAGAAAATTCGAATTTCCATTTCAACAAAAATCTTGGAGGTAATTAACTTTGGTGACATGGAACATGTCACTCAATTAACTAAGTTAATTCGAGTTGGGGGATATTGATTTCATTTTAGTATGATTTATTGCTAATTTTTAGCAATATATTTTAGTTAATTTGAGTTATTGTCAGTTAAACTAGTTCCAATTGTCAGAAGAACTAGTGGAGGTCAAGTTCTAGAAGTGGAACTTCAGCCACACTCAGTGATCAACTAGTTAACTAGTCAATTACCCCAAAATAATTGTTGCATGTAGGGAATTCGAGTTACCCAGTTAATATGGAGATTCCAATGTAGTGTACTATCAGTTGTAGCATATTCCCATGTGTATAGGTGGTGCATGTTATTAGAGGAAGGACCTAGAGGAATTGTGCAATTCAATAGTGGGAAATTCCTAAATAATAGGGGATAATTTCCTGGAGGAACAATGCAAGGAAATAGGAGCTTGGAAGGCTTGAAAATTGGCTAAGTTTTGGCTAGATTCATTCAATCAGGCAGAGGGATAGACTATGCACTTGCAGGTTGTGCTCAGGATTGAGCAAGAATATGTATTTCATCTCTATTCTTTTCTTAATGCAATACAAATAGGAAGGGGTTTTGAGCAGTTGCTTTCCACTAGATAAATATTTATGCATGTGTGATGTTTTCTTTTACATGTCCATGATGTGTGTTTTATATGGTGAATTAACTTCTACAAATCAGTAGAGTAGCTTCGAGTCTTGTGATTTAGTAAATTTCATGAGCAGTTTCGAACCTACACATTAATTTCTACAATGTTCCCAATTAAAAATGTTGACAAGAAATTCCCAATTTTGCAAATTTTTCAATTAATATATATATTTAGATAAATAAAATTAAGAGAAATAAGTTGTGGATATATTACATAAATGCTGGAGAAAAGGCAATGGTTGAGACTTAGGAAAAAAAGAAAAATTAAAGTGAAGATAAGTTGTGGAGATTACCAAGCTAGAAATCGAGCCATGGGAAGAATCAAACCATGGTATCAAATGGTAGTGTGAAAGAAATACAACCATGGTATGAGGAAGAGAAAGAAAAAATAGAAGGAATGTTAGAGCCTCATTTTGATCATTTTGGTTTTTGTATTTCATTTTTGAATTGAAGGATTTGCTTAAGTTGTTGAGCTAAGTCAACCAATGTTGCTTAGCATAGGGATTCCAAGTGAAGAATCCTAACTCTCTTTTAGTGACCCTAGAGTGTCACCCTATGAGATAAATTTGGAGTTGATTGGATACTTATTTTCCTACATTGTGTAAGCCATTCCATCTCTACAATAGGTGGGATGAATTTTTCAACAGGTCGCAGTAGCCGAAGTAGAGTTGCTTGGAGGAAGAGATTGTTGAGGAAATTTTCCTTGAGAATTTACAGGAATTTTACTTAGAGGAGGACAAATTTCCTTGGGGAGTTTCAGAGCCTGAAATTATTGCATTTGTGTGGGCCAAAATATTCTTCCTTAGGGCCTGGGCAAGGATTTTCAAGGCCATTTTTACTGAAGCAGTTGATGCAACCTTGTGTCGGGAAATAGATGGATTTTCACACTATCATTTTAGCACTATCTTTTAGTGGATTTCTAGTTATTTTTTTGGAGGATTTTGGGTGGAGCGGCCATAGATTTTCTAGTGGGATGCAAAGTTGGCAGTAGATGATTTCACTTGATTTTTGGGTTACTCTGGGAGGTTGGAATTAGCCCAATTTTTTTATGGGTTTTGTTGATCCGAGGTTGGAGAGAATTGTCCTAATTTTTCAAAATACTTGGAGTAGATTTGAGGCCCAAAATATAATTTTTCCTCCAACATCAATAACAGTAAATTTATGGGCAGAGCATACAACCAGTGAGCCATTTTAGTGTGCAGTTTTCTTCATTCTCACCTAGGTTTTTCATGCTTTCTTTAGCAATCCCAGGTGCACACATTCCATTATATTTTGCACTCAGCTTCTCATTGGACATTCAATAAAATGTCTCATCTCTATTGTTTCTGCTCAACAATATTCTAAATTTGTTGTTCTTGTGGAGTTTTCATATTACATGTTTATTTGTTTGTTGTAGCTAGTTCATGTTTTGATATTTTACTGCATTTCTCTAGTTAGAATATTACATTGGTATTAGATCATGTTTTTGGCCAATTTTGGGCTCTAGAGAATGTCATGACTAGACCGTTTGGTGGATTTTTTCAACATCCTAGAGGGAGAGGAAGAGGTTGTGGTAGAGAGGACGAGCCTAAGCATATTTATGATACAAAGTTTGAGAACATTGGAGAATACATGGGGGACAATGGTGAAGATCATCCTAGGTAGGGTGGGAATGACCCATTATTGGAGGAGTTGGCAAAATTGAACCAACAAATGGTGGAGATGATGAAGAAGATGATGGCTCTGCAATTGCAGAATATGCAAGGAGCAACTTAAGGTGGTGGGGGAGGAAACAATGAAGAAGAAGGAGATTTTTGAATAGGAGAAGGGAGACATGTACATCCACACACAACCCACACATATGGTTAGAATCCCAGGTCTTTATGCCTCACTTCACGGAGGAACCAAAGTGAGAGAGAGGTGTTGATGCATTCACAGAGTTAACTAGATCTTTCATTGACGAGATTGACAAGTATGAGGTTTTGGATCCCAAGATCAGAAGGGAACTGTTCTTTGTAGATTAATTCATTTAAAGGATAAATATAGAGAATTTGGGCCCTCATTCCAAGGAGGACAACATAATCAGAATTGGGATAATTAGAAGCTAGCAAGGAAGGTTACATTACCAAGGTTTTATGGGTCATCCAAGAGTTCTGCAAGATCATGGGTTCAAAAACTAGACACTTACCTTAGTTTGAATCCCATTCGAGAGGCAGATGACATCATATTTGCTACATTTCATTTGGAGGGTGATGTGCAGGAGTGTTGGTATCATGGATTAGTTACACTTGGGCATGCATCCATCACATCCTATAGTGAGTTCACTCGCAGGTTGGTGGAGAGATTTGATAGGAAGGATCCATAGTTGCACTTCAAGGAGCTGGCTAACCTAGAGTAGATAGGTAGTGCATAGGCTTACGTAACAAAGATTCATAGGCTCATGGTGATGGTTTCATATATTTTGGAGGTGAGTTTGATCATGTTTTTTATTGAGTGTTTGCATCTACGAGGTTATAGGATGCCATTAGCCGAGTGTGAGACATGATATATGTTGTTCCAAAGATGAGGGTTCCAACACCTACTAAACCCTCTTTCCCTTATAAGGGAAAAGACATTAGACTTTTTGAGAAGGATTGGATAGGTAAGGGATAGTTGGATGATGGGACTAGGAGGGACCTACGATGGAGGAAAGTATGCTTTATGTGTCAAAAGTTATGGGCAGTAGGGAATCGATGTACTAACGGAAAGACCCACTACAAAGAGGTATTTTCAGACAGTGAGCTAGAGGAGGAGGATGCAAATCAGGAGGTAGATGCGGGTGAGGGTGGACCTCAGTGCTTGAGAGGAGGTGGCTCATCGCCCCCACCTAGTGAGGATCTTTCTTTCCCACTGGTGGAGTTATTTCTTCACTTCGGGGACTTCCAAAGTATTTGACACTAAGGATCAGAGGCATAGTGTAGGGAGAGTGTGTATCTGTGTTGTTGGATAGTGGGGAAACCCAAAATTTCATTGATGCACAGTTGGTGGGGAATAGAGGCATTTAGACAGAGGCTTTCGAGGGATTTTCAATATTAGTGCTAGGAGATAGGATTATGTAGCGTACCTAGTATGTTCCCAGCATGACAATGACCATAGGGAACTATTCATTAGTAGACCATTTCTTCATGGCGGACATTCCAGACACCAATGTGGTGATGGGAGTTCAGTGGTTGTATTCTCTTAGGCATGTCACCACTAATTGGAGGAAATTGGAGATGGAGTTCATAGAGCCGGATCGAGAGTTATTATTGTTGAGGGGTATGCATTCATATCCACCCTAGACAATGTGTGTGCACATGATGGAGGTCAATTTGAGGCATGGAGACATAGAGTGGGTTGTACAGTTGAGCATCTCATAGATAAGGGGGTCGAAACAACAGACACATATGTACATATTGGCTCTCTTAGAGATCCATTAGGCGGTAGAGAGATTCCACCAAGAATGCCACCTAATATAGGGTTCGAGCACACCATTGAGTTATAGGAGGGAGTACACATAGTCATCACCACTCCCTACAGAAATCCCAAGGCATATTAGGATGAGATTGAGAGGGATATACAAGAGTTGTTGAGGTTAGGGCATATCAGGCCTAGCTCAAATCCTTTCACTTCTTCTGTAGTGTTGGTGAAGAATAAGGATGGGACCCTTCACGTGCATATAATACAAGGGCCTCAACAAGAAGATGTTGAAAATAGTTATCCCATTTTGCAAATTTATGAGTTGATGGACGAGCTTAGAGGAGTTAAGTACTTCTCTAAGACAGACTTGCACTCAGGGTACCACTAGATCTGGGTGAGGGAGCAGGACATACCCAAGACCACTTTTCGTTGTCATTATGGACACTTTGAGTTCTTGGTGATGCCCTTCGATCTAACCAATGCACCAACCACGTTTCAGTCTTGTAAAATCCAATTGTTCCACAAGTAGTTGTGATGATTTTTCTTGGTATTCTTTGATGATATCTTGATATATAGCAGGACTTGGGAGGAGCACCTCCAACACTTGGAGGAGGTCCTGTGCATACTAGTGGAGCAACATCTCTATGCAAAAATGTCCAAGTGTGAGTTTGGATTGATTGACATGTTATATATTTGACCTGGGATTGGGGAGGATGGAATACAATTACATCAGGAGAAGATTAGGGCCATCCTAGATTGGCCTATGCCCAGGAATGTGATAGAGTTGAGGGATTCATAGGCATATGTGCATATTACAGGAGCTTCTTGAAGGGGTTTTCCCAGTTAGTAGCAACCCTTATGAGTTTGACAAAGAAAGGGGATTTTGTGTGGACTGATGTAGCAAAGGATAATTTTGAACACCTCAAGAGGGTGATGAGTAGTCATATTTTGTCCCTTCTAGTTTTTTTATACCCATTTGTCTTGGAGTGCGATGAACCAAGGGAGAGAACTGGAGTAGTTTTGACATAAGGAGATCACCCCATATCATTTGAGAGCTAAAAACTTTAGCCACATGAGATATTGTATCCCATATGTGATAAAGAGATGCTAGCAATCATGCATGCGTTGGCCAAGTTTCATAATTACTTAGTGGGGAATAGGTTCAAGGTTAAGACTGATCATAACAGTCTTCAATTTTTCCTTGAGCAAAAGAACCTGCAGGAGAGACAACAAAAATGGGTCAGTAAGATCCTAGCATATGATTTTGAGATTGAATATGTTAAGGGAAAGCAGAACATAGTAGTTGATGCATTATTACGGAGGCCGCAACACTCTCTTTGATGGATATCACATAGGATTGGAAGGATTGGAAGGCACAACTTTTGGTGGAGTACTCGAAGGATTAGCAGAAATGTGAGATCTTGGATGGTACTCATGGGGATGATAGGTATCGGGTGACGGATGATGTTATCTATTGCAAAGACAGGATTTATTTGGTGTCAGGATCACAGTTGAGGGAGAAGATCGTACACGTAGCTCATGAATCACCTTTAGGGCATCAAGGATTCTATAAGACTTATAGAGCCATTAGGGATTATTTCACTTGAAGGGGTCTTAAGGAGGATGTTCTGAGGCATGTCAAGGAGTGTGATGCATGCAAAAGGAACAAGGGAGAGAACAAACATCCGCTGGGTTACTACAACCTCTTCCTATTCCTGAGAGGAAGTGGGAGAGTATATCGATGGCGTTTATTATAGGATTGTCAGAAGCAAGGGGAGGATTGCATCTATGTGATTGTTGATAGGATGATGAATTTTACACACTTTTTCACCATTCCATCTCAATATTCAGCATCACAGGTGGCCGAGTTATTTTTATAGGAGGTGTTTAGGCTGCATGGGCTGGCTAAGATGATTTTCAGTGACACGGATGCTATATTTATGGGAGGATTTTGGTAAGATTTATTCACCTTATGGGCGTGGAGCTGACTCTCAGCACCATCTACCACCCTCGCATAAATGGGTAAATGGATATAGTAAATAAGTGGTTTGAGGGATATTTATGCAACTATGTGATTGGATAGCAAAGAACGTGGTTGCACCTTAGGGAGTATAGTTACAACACCACATATCACATGTCCATAGGTATGACACCCTTTCATCCTTTATATGGTTATGATGCATTGAATTTTTTTGATATGGTTTTTGGAGATAACAGGGCTCTAGGGGCCAAAGATTGGATATAGGAGAGCCAAGATATCTTTAGAGCACTCAATGATAGCTTACAAATGGCACAAATTAAGCAGAAGTTATATGCAGACCGGGGAAGAGTAGAGAGACATTTTGAGGTGGGGATTTTGTTTTCCTAAGATTGCAGTTATACAAGCAATCCACACTCAAGAAGAAGGAAGATGAGAAGCTTTAGCCTCATTTCTATTGGCCATACATGGTGATCTGATGAGTTGGAGAGGTAGATTATGAGTTGGACTATCCACTAGGAAGCAAGGTGCATAATGTATTTCATGTCTCTTCCTTGAAAATGGCTTTGGGACAATGAGTGATAGTTGTCATTGAGTTACCACCATTAGATGATGAGGGGACTTTGATTTTGACACCAGATGTTATTTACAAGAGAAGGAAAGGAAGTTGAGGAGTAGGAGCATTAGAGAATTCCTTGTCGGGTGGAAGGATTTGCTTGAAGAGGATGACACTTGGGAGGGAGAGGACATTTTGCAGCATCCATCACTATAGTTGCTTAAGGACAAGCACATTTGGTAGGTGAGGACTGTCATGTCCCCAATTAAAAATTTTGACAATGAAAATCCAAATTTTGTAACTTTGGGGATTAATATATATATTTAGATAAATAAAATTAGGAGAAATAAGTTGTGTAGATATTAAATAAATCTTGGAGAAAAGTCAATGGTTGGGACTTCGGAAAAGAAGATAAAGTAAAGTGAAGATAAATTGTAGAGATAACAAAGCATGGAAATCGACCCATGGGAAGAATCAAACCATGGTATTAAATTATAGCATGAAAGCAATCAAACCACAATATGAGGAAGAGAAAGAAAAAATAAAAGGAAGGCTAGAGCTTCATTTTGATCATTCCAGTTTTGGTATTTCATTTCTAAATTGAGGGGTTTGCTTAAGCTCTTAATCTAAGTCAACTAGTGCTTCTTAGCACAAGGATTTCCAAGCATAAAATCCCAACTCTCTTTCAGTGAACCTAGAGTGTCACCCTAGGAGAGAAATTTGGAGTTGATTGGATACTTCTTTTCCTACATTTTGTGAGTCATTTCATCTTTGCAACAAGTGGGATGAATTTTTCAATAAGATGCAGTAACCAAAGTAGAGTTGCTTAGAGGAAGAGATTGTTAAGGAAATTTTCCTTGAGAATTTGCAGGAATTTTGCTTGAAGGAGAACGACTTACCTTGGGGAGTTTTAGAGCCCGAAATTGTTGCATTTGTTTGAGTTGAATTATTCTTCCTTAGTGCCTGTGCAGGGGTTTCCTAGGTTATTTTTACTAAAGTAGTTGCTGCAATGTTGTGTTGGGAAATAGCTGGAATTTCACTCTATCATTTTAGTGATATATTTAAGTGGATTCTTAGTTATTTTTGTTGAGTATTTTGGGTGGAGCAGTTGTATATTTTCTAGTGGGACGTAGAGCTAGGAAATAGGTGATTTCACTTGATTTTTGGATAATTATGGGAGGTTGGAATTCGCCCAAAATATTTCTGCGTTTTGTTGGTTCAGGGTTGGAGAGAATTGTCCTAATTTTCCAAAACTTTTGGAGTAGATTTGAGGCCAAAAATATCAGTTTTCCTCCAACAACAATGGCAGTAAATTTCTGGGCAGAGTGTACAACCAGTGAGCCAGTTTAGCATGGAGCTTTCTTCATTCTCACTTGGGTTTTTCATGCTTGCTTTACCAAGCTCGGGTGCACACATTCGCCTATATTTTGTACTAAGGTTCTCACTAGATATTCAATAAAATGGCTCATATGTATTGTTTTTTCTCAACAGTATTGTAATTTTTTTCTTCTTCTGGAGTTTTCAGATTGCATGTTTATTTGTTTGTTGTAGCTATTTTATGTTTTGATATTTCATTGCATTTCTCTAGTTAGAATATTACATTGACGTAGGTGTTAGATACATTAAAGAAGCACCAGTTGCTAGAAAATATCAAGAAGTGTGAGTTTGTACAATAGTGCTTAGTGTATTTGGGGTAGGTGGGGGGAGTTGAAGATAAATCCTACCAAGATGGATGCTTTCATAAAATGGTTTTGCCTAGTAATGTTTCTTTGGTTAGGAGTTTTGTTTGGGTGGCACATTACCTGAGGAAATTGATCACCTCATTTTTAATGGTAGAAGTGCCACTCCACACCATAATAGTAAGTGGTAAGAGTTTCCAGTGGGGAAGGGTCAATAGAGGGCCTTTGAGGAGCTAAAGAAGAAGATCAATCAAGCACCAGTTTGGCATTAACAAACTTACAAAAACACTTTGAAATGGAGACAAATGCTAGTGGGGAGCAGTCTTAATGCGGGAAGGAAGGCATGTATGGTACCATTTTGAAGTATTTCTATGCCCTCGTGCAAGATATGAAGAAGTGGAAGAACTATCTGATGGGAAAGGAGACAACAATCCACATAGATGACCAGACACTATAGTACCTGAAAGCCAAGAGTAAGCTACAATAAACCAAGCATTAAAAGTGGATGGAGTTTCTACAATACTTTCATTTAGTGATTAAGTATAAGAAGGGAAACACAAGCAAGTTAGTCGACATGCTTTCAAGGCCACCCACATCAAAGATCAAAACTTTGGGAACTCTGATGCACATGGATCCATTCACCCATGATACACACAGAGAGGCATATTTAGAGCATGAGGACTTCAAGGAGGTGTTTTAGCAGTTGCAAAGTTGGAGTTATGTGCATGATGGCGACAAGACCATTGACTACCAACTCCATTATGGGTTACTCTATAGGTTGAATAAGCTATGTGTTCCTAAAGTTGAGAAATTGCAACTGATTAAAGAGGCTCACACCTCCAAGGTTACAGGGCACTTCGATGTAGGGAAGACCGTGTCCAACTTGCATAGGTATATGTATCAGCCTAAGATGCAAAAGTGGGTTTCTATGTTCATAAGAGGATGCATGCTTTGTTGTACAAGAAAACCTAGCAATAGGAAATAGGGTCTATATCATCCTTACTTGTACCCACTCGTCCTTGGTAGATAATTTCCATGGAATTTATGTGAGGTTTATCGACAACCAAGAAGGGACATGACTACCTGTTCATGGTAGTTGAAAAGTTCAACAAGATGTGCTTTTTGATGCCCTGTAAAAGTCCATCAGTGGGAAAGAAGAAGCAAACTTTCTCTTTGGACTGTTTTGGGTGCACTTTTGGATACCAAGGTGGATCATTTCCAAAAGAGACACAATATTTCTTAGTGCATTCTAGACTACATTATGGGATAAGTTAGACACAAATTTAAAGATATATAAAACATTCCATTGACCGGGGTATCAATTTTATGCTAAAATATAAAACTACCCAGAAATTCTTGAAACTAGTAGCAAATCGAAGGTCTCATTGATATGAACCCAACGCAACTTGAATCTCTCAAAATTGATATCGTATGCTCCTGATATCGCGTTCTGGTCATTTTACCAAACATGTTAAAGAATTGTAGATTGGTTACAGGATTGCTAACTGGGCAATCTGTATGATAAGTGGGAAGATGACTGGGTAGGCTGACTGTATAACATGGACCAATGAATGGTTGCCAAGTGTCCTTTTATGATTGGTTCAAATTTCTTGTGTTTTCATTGGTCAAAGTGGATTTTAAGTGGTCTAATGAATGGAGGCCATGTGGGCCAATGGAGGGATGCCACATGTCCTCCCAACAGTGCACTAAAATTTTGGTTATCATACAAAATGCCTCTAGGTAATTCGAAAGCACAACCTCTAGTCTAGCAGCAAGGCACCTTACCGTCATGCCAACAGGTGGATCTTAACATATATGGTCGCATTTTATTTAAATAATTAGCAGTTAATGTTTGGGGGACGGGACCAGGGCTTTCCACAACCACGGGACCTTAGGTCAGGGAGCCAAGGGCATGGGCTTAGCCCTGGCCCACAGATTTGGCACTAGTAGCTTCAAGCCATGGGACCATAGTGTTATATACCGAAGCCAACAGGGGAGGAAAAACAAGGGACGAACCCATGGTCACTTTATCACATGGAACTAGTGACATCGCAGTGAAGGCTCAATGGAGGTCTTTGAAATGGGTGTGAAGTTTAGGGCCAACCCCAAGGCCATGTGGCCTTTCATGTGACCCTTGTCCTAGAGTTTGGGCGTTAGGTGGAGGAGCTTGCAGTAGAGGGCCAACCCCAGGGTTGTATGTCACCACAGGACCACGTGCTAGTGCAGAAGGGGGCTCTAATGAGTAGGGTGGGTTATTGGCCCAGCCCTCAGACCCATGGCACCTCACATGACCTTATCCCAAGTATTAAGGGCTTAACCGATGGGGGTAGGTGTTAAAGCCCAGCCCTCAGCCCTCTATAGCCAATGTGGCCATGTTTTTCAGATTAAGGGGCTCAAGGCTAAATTAACTATCCAACAAAATGCATAAGTGGGTAGTGAACTTAACTCTCCATTATATAATTTTGGGGTGGATTTTTAGAATCAATAGATAGAAGGTCAAATTTGTAGGACGGTTAGCTGTGAAATTCAAGAGAGAGCTTGGAAGCTCATATCGTTTTTAGTGTTTATCCAAATTGAGCTTATAAAGAGTGCACTTAGGGGTTTTTGGATATTCTAAATCCATGGGTAACCTCTAATATTTTATTTGAGCACATCTAAAAATTATTTTTTCAGGTTTGAGAATAAAGTTGTATAGATTAGTCGGGGTTTGGAAGCAATTCTAGAAGGTATTTTGGCATGGAGAAGACCTTGGAAGGGTATTCTTACTTCCAGAAGTCTACTACAGCAGTTGTAACTAGAAGGGTTCAGCTCAGGTTCAATGTCTATTAACATGAATTTCTGATTATGTGACTCAATGTGGAATTAAAGGGTTCACATGCTTTTTTCAGTTCATTTCAATTGAAGTGTGCCATCTTTGTAGGAGATTCTTTGAGTGGTTACTGTTTGTGAGAGTTATTTGTAGGCGAAAATTACCTTGTACGGGTAATAGCCACATATTTACCTGCAACATAAATTTATGTACTTCACTTGATACTGAATATATGAGTGGTCTAGCCCAAGCCTAGAGATGTTGCCCAGGAGGGGTGAACTTCGTCAACAAAACTTTTGTCTTTCTCTTCATTATTCTTGCATGGATTATGTGTTGTTATGTTCATTATGTTAAGTTACATATGAAGACTAATTCATGACTTGAAGAGATATTGGAAACCTATTTGTTTCAAGACCTAGTTTTACCTTGCAAAGCATTGACACGATCCTCATTTTTGTTTTATCTTATTTTTGAAAAGAGAAAGAAATCACCTAATCCAATTTCAAATCAGTTTTGGTATCAGAGCACTAGTCAACCAAGTGTCAAGAATGGGCAGCAAAAAGAGTATTCAAGAGCTAGAGGAGTAGAATTTGGCTCTTCGAATGGAGAACATAGAATTGAGAAGGATGTTAGAGATAGCTGAAGAGGAGAAGAGACACATGTGCTTTGTATTGCAACAAGTGCTTGATGAGCAATTTGCAGAAAGTTCTACTCCTGTGCCAGCAAGGGAAACCTATAGAATGAAGCCAGTATGTTGTCATGGTTCAAATAATGGTTTTGGACCATATGTGGAAGATGTTGCATGTGCATTTTTCAAACATCTTCAAGAAGCACACCATATGACAATGGATAAGAGTGGGTGGCTAGAGTCATATACAAGTTGGCCATCATAATCATCATCAAAATATAAAAATATGAATGGAAAGTTTAAGGAGCTAATTAGCATCTTAAGAACCACTCCCATTTATATGCATAATAAATCTTTTGTAGCGTTCGAGCAACATACAAAAGTCATAGGTATGAATTTTCTTTCCAATATGGGATATGAAGGTAGAGGCCTCGACATAAATAGCCAAAGTATTACCAATCCAATTATGGTTGAGGAGAGATCGAATTATATGGGATTGCGATATGGTCGAATGGAGTTAGGAGAATTCTCCAAACGGCTTGAGGTACATCAACCATCTAAGCATGAGATGTCACCACCTTGTGACAAATGTCGAAGTTGCATCTTTAGAGATAGGTATAACTCTCAAGAGTGTTTTCCAATGCATGGAAATTCTGAATACTTGTGCAATCAATACCCTTTTACATTTTGTGATGCTCTTGACCATTGTGCGGTTGTATGTGAGCAACATATGATAATGGTTAAAAGAATGAACCAAATTTTAGGCATCAAGCATAATGAATTTCTTTCACATGAGAGAAATTCTACGCTAGCAAACAAGAGGAAGTTCTTATGTACTTATTTCAAAGTGAATGGACATGACACTGAATGATGTTGGAAGTTGCATCCAGAGCTTCATTCAAAGAAAGGTAATGAGATTATGCTACATAATGCAAGGGAAACAAGAGGTGGAAAATAGGATTCTAAGCAATCCTAAGTGTCATTCAAGACAAAGATTGTGCAATTAGAGAACCCATAAGCTTAGGAGAGGCAAAGCTTGGGCAGACTTATTATAAAGTTGTTTTATAAAATTTTGTAAATATTTGTTGTCATTATCTATTTAGGTAATTCCGTAAAGTGAGCATTCATTGTCACTGTGTTCAACAAGTAGATATTTTTCATTGATGTATGTATTGGCTTGTTATAGTCCACATGTTCAAGGATTTTTGTGAATGTACAAGATTGTCGTTCAAAGTTGTATACAGGTTGTCATGTGTTCGCTGATACAAGTATTCAATTTGAAACTTGTGTGAATTGAATATTTGTTTTCAAGATTGTATAAGATGACTATGTATTGTAGGCAAGGCCAACCATATCATGAAAAATTTTGTAGCAATGTACTTTTCATGTACAAATTCAACTTGAAGACATTAAAGTAAGTTTACTTTGCTTCTAAATTCCTAGATGGAGTCAAGTTTGTCTTCAACAGTTTAACTTCAAGATGAATTGTTTTTGAACTGTACAAAGATGAGAGTAGAGAGAATGTTTAGATTCCACTCATCGTTATTTTTTTTCCTACAAAAGCGATAAGAATGATGGATCTATTCTTAATAGGACAACAGGCCTTCATGAAGATGATAAGTGAAGTGGCTTGATTGGGACTTGAAGGGCACCAATTGAAAATTTTGCATTTTGGATTGAGTTTTTGGGTGTTTATTAGTTCTAGCCTCATTATATTGACTAGGGAAATAAAATTTTGGAGTCCAAAAGTTCTTAGTGGGGATGTGTGATCAAGTGATCAATTTTCTACTAAAAAATGAAAGTGCCAAGAAATTCTTAAAACTAGCTCCAAATCGAAGAGCTCACCGATCTGATTCAAACACAACTTGAATCGCTCAAATTCGATATCGTATGCTCCTAATATTGCGTTCAGATCATTTTCCCAAACAGGTAAAAAAATTGTAGATTAGTTGCAGGACTGTTGATTGGGCGGTCTGTACAAGGACTGGACAAGGTGACTGGGTAGTCTGACCATACAAATTAGGCCGATGAATTTCTTCGAAGTGTGCTTTTTTGGTTGGTTCAAATTTGTCATGTTTTCATTGGTCGGAGTGGATTTTAAGTGGTCCAATGAATGGAGCCCATGTGGGCTAATGGAGGGTTGCCACATGGCCTCTCAAAAATGCAATACAATTTTGGTTATCAGTCAAACTACCTCTGGGGGATTTCAACACACAACCTCTAGTCTAGCAACAAGGCACCTTACTCCCGTGCCACCAGGTGGATCTTAACATATATGGTCACGGTATTTTATTTAAACTGTAAGAAGTTAATGTTTGGGGATGAGGTCGGGGCTAAGCCCTGGCCCACGGTCACCCCATGCCCATGGGACCATAGGTAGGGGAGCTAAGGGCATGGGCTTAGCCCTAGCCCATGGTTTTGGCACCAACAACTTCAAGCCACGGGACCACAACATTATGTTCTAGAGCCAACAACTCGGGGGAGGAAAAATAGGGACCAACCCATAGTCAACTTATTATATGGAACTAGTGCCATTGCATTGAGGGCTCAGTGGGGGTCATTGTAATGAGTGCAGAGTTTAGGGCTAGCACTGAGGCCATATGGCATTTCACGTGACCCTTGGCACAAAGTTTAGGCATTAGGTGGAGGATCTTACATCAGGGGGCCAACCTCGAGGTCGTATGCCACCACAGGACCATGTGCTAGCGTAGAAGGGGGCTCCAAAGGGTAGGGCAGGGTGTTGGCATATCCCTCAGATCCGTGGCACCCCACACGACCTTATCCTAAGTATTAAGGGATTAACTAGTGGGGGTGGGAGTTAAGGCCCATCCCTCGACCCTATGTGGCCCATGTGGCAGTGTTTTTGGGATTAAGGGGTCTAAGGCTAAATTAACTATCCAACAAAATGCACTGATGGGTAGTGAAATTGTTGCTCCATTAGCAAATTTTGGGGTGGATTTGTAGAACCGATAAGAAGAAGGTCAAATTTATAGGATTGTTAATAGTGAAATTAAGGAGAGAGCTTGGAAGCTCATACCATTTTGAGTTTTTATCCAAATTGAGGTTATAAAGAGTGCACTTAGGGGTTTTTGAATGTTCTGAATCCATTAGTAACCTCTAATTTCTGATTTGATCACATATACAAAGTACTTTTACAAATTTGAGACTAAAGGTGTATGGATCAATCAGGGTTTGGAAGCAGTGCTAGAAGTTATTGGGGCATAGAGAAGACCTTGTACGGGTATTCTTACTTCCAGAAGTTTACTACACCAGTTGTAACCAGTATGGTTCAAATCAGGTTCAACTTCTCTTAACATGAAGTTTTGACTATGTGCTTCAATGTGGAATTGAAGGTTTCACATGCTCTATTTAGTTCATTTCAATTGAAGTATGTCATGTTTGTAGGAGATGCTTCGAGTTGTTGCTATTTGTGAAAGTTCTTTATAGGATAAAATTACCTTATAGGAGTAATAGCCACATATTCACCTGCAGAAAACATTTATGTACTTCATTTGATACTGAATATATGAGTGGTCTAGTCATGTTGACAAGATTGGAGATGTAGCCCCAGGAGGGTTGAACTCCGTCAACAAACCTTTTGCCTTGCTCTTCATTATGCCTTCTTGGATCATGTGTTGTTATGTTGATTATGTTAATTTACATATGAAGACTAATTCATGACTTGAAGATATATTGGAAACCTATTTGTTTTAAGACCCAATTTTACCTTGCAAAGCATTGACATGATCCTAATTTTTGTTTTATTTGATTTTGGAAAAGAGGAAGAAATCAACTAATCCAATTTCATATCATCCATCCATAGAAATATGGGTAGAAATAAGTAGTCAACATGAATTTGGTGCATCTTCTAAGGTGATACAACCAAAAGCATCCAAATACCTCGGATGAAAATTTGGTAGATATACAACATTTTTACAACAAAGCAGTCCACACTTCTACTTGAAATTCCCCATTTGAAACTTGTTTTAGATATTTTCCACCTTCATGTTTGGACATTTCATATGGGTAGTGAGGATGTTATGAAACCAGCTCACAAAAAGATAGAAAATATAGTTGAACGCCTTAGAATTCAACCTCTTCAAGGGGGCAACCTCCTTTACATTACACAAGAGAACAATTCTTGGATGATTCAAATGACAAAACCTCCTTTCTATATATAGGAGTCTAAGGGGTCACAATATAACCAAGCCAACCTAACAATAATAATATAATGGCACAAAAATAACAATAGAGGGATTCTATGGGGCATAGTAATAACAATATGGGGACAATAGGGGCACAACAATATTAATAAGGGGTACAACTACAATAGTAATGGGATAATCACTAGTATTATAGGAACCCAACATGCCCCTCTCCTTCCAAAAAGTGTTGTCCTCAACTCTTGAGTAGTTCTGGATGCTTCTGTATAAAATTCTCATCCTCCCATGTGGAATCTTCAACAGATAAGTTCTTCCACTTGATGAGATACTCTGAAATGGATCGATTTCGTAGTTGTCAAGTTCTTGTTTCTATGATTGCTTTCAGTTCCAATATAAATTTTCCTTCCTTGTCAAGTTCTAGCAATATTTTTTGAACTGGGAGCTTGTCGCCTATAACCTTCTTTAAACATGAAACATGGAAAACTGGGTGCACTCGAGAAGCTATAGGAAGCTCCAATTTGTATGCCATAGTACCAATCTTTTGCAACAACTTATATGGACCATAATACTTTGGTGACAATTTGTTATCCTTCTTAGCTTGCTTGAGGGAAATTTGTTTATATGGTTGTAGCCATAGGAATACCCAATCACCTACATCAAAACTTCTTTCACTGCGATGTTGATCTACCTGTTACTTCATTCTATTCTGCGCCAACACGAGGTTATCCTTTAAGAGTTGGAGAACTTGTTGTTGATGCTCGATGTGATATTCCACTACTTGAACCTTAAAATTTTCTCTTAAATATGATGTGATGGATGGTGGCTGGTATCCATAAAGTGCCATAAATGGGGTCATTTTTGTTGTAGTATGGAAGGAAGTGTTATACCACCATTTAGCCAGAGGCAACCATTTAACCCATTGTGTCTGTTTATCAGATACAAAGCAAAGAAGATATCCTTCCAAACATTTGTTTACTATCTCCGTTTACCCATCAGATTGAGGATGATAAGATGAGATATGAGCTAACTGAGTACTAAGACAAGAAAATAATTATATCCAAAAATTTCCTGTAAAAATGGGATCTCTGTCACTTACAATAATCTTTGGGTTTCCATTTAGCTTTTGAATTGTTTCCATAAATGTTGTAGAAACTGTATTGGCTTTAAATGGATGTGATAATGCACAAAAGTGTGCATACTTGGTAAGTTTGTCAACTACCACCATGATGACACTCTTTCCCTCAGACTTGGGTAACCCTGTGATAAAATCCATTGAAACCTCCTCGCAACGTTGGCTTGGAATGGATAAAGGTTGTAATAGACCTGGTGTCTTAATTGTTTCAGCTTTATTTTATTGGCATACCAAACATTCCGCCACAAATTTTTGAATATTCGATTTAAGGTCGTCCCAAAAAAATTTCTTCTTAACCCTGCGGTAAGTTTTTAAAAATCCTAAGTTCCATCCTAAGGGAGAAGTGTGCAATTCCAGAAGAATCTTTTGTTTGAGTTGGGAATTCTTACAGAGGTATAAGCGATTTTTGTACCATAACGAATAATTTTTCTAGCTAAATGTATCAGATGTACTGGAATCTTGTTGTAACTTTCGAATAATTTCCACACTTCTTCGTCATTCTTCCATTCCTCCCTTGCTTCATTAATCCAATCTAGTTGGATAATAGAAATGGTTCACAACAGTGCTTCCACATCCTCATCCTTTCTTGAGAGTGCATCTACCATAACATTTTTCTTCCCTTTTTTGTATATGATTTCAAAGTCATAACCCAACATCTTTGTGACCCATTTTTGTTGTTCTTCTAGAGGATAATCTTTGTTCTAAAAAGTATTTAAGGCTATCATGATCCCTTTTTACCTTGAAGTGTCTTCCCATTAGGTAGGGTCACCATTTCTTAAGTGCATGGAGTATTGCCAACATTTCCTTCTCATAAATAGCTTTGTGTAAAAACTTTCCCTTGATTGGACGACTTTCAAAAGCAATGGGTCTTTCATCTTGCTTTAAAACAACACCAATTCCATTTCTGGAAGCATCACATTCCACAATAAAGGTTTTTGTGAAGTCTAGTGTAGCTAAGA
>APFE030000340.1:48310-82119 GCA_000404065.3 Pinus taeda
ACCATTATTGACCATTTCTTGTAGCAACTTATTCAAATTTATCTTCAATTCTTCCATCTTATCATCCATGCCATCCATTTTAGCATCCATGCCATTCATCTTAGCGTCTATGCCATTCATCTTAGCTTCCATGCCATCCATCTTAGCTTCTATGACTTTCTTTAAACAATCCATCTTAGCTTCTACACCTTTATTTAAACCATCCATCTTAGCTTCTACACCTTTCTTTAAACCATCCATCTTAGATTCTGTTACTTTTTGTGCAAGTGACACTTGTTGCACTTGGTCTCGTAATTTTGATATATCATGTTGCATTTCTTCCTCTTCTTCATGAGTCATGCTAGAGCTTTCAGGTTGCTTACCAGGTGTTTGCATTTTCTTTCCTCGGGGCATCAATTACCGATAATAATGCTTGACTATGCCCTTTGAATTCCTTCAAACTAATTTTTCAAACCAAGCTTATGTAAAAATTTAAAAAAACTACACACCTTTTTTCACTTTGTAGGAGCTTGATATTGAATCTGATGTATCTCTATAATTTCGTATCATCCAGTTCTAAAATTGCGACTTGTAGTAGTCTTGTGCACCCTCTTTCCAATGCCACTAGTCCGATCCAAATTGGATTCTCCAAGAAAGAGTTATGCACAATCTCCCAAGATGACCTGATTATGCCCCTTTCCAGAAGAGCAAAATTATATGAAGTACCACGTGTCACTATTTCGACCTTTGGCTCTAAAAAATATATATACAAGAAACTATAGTCCGTCCTCTTTCTGTACGTTATTACAAAATTTCAATCTGATGCTCAAAGAGAAAGTTATGATGATTTTCCCCAGGTCACCTGTTTGGAATGTAATTCAGGAGTCTACAAAAATACCAACTTCCTCAAATCATATCTCCGCAAATATAGTGCAAAAAGCTCTAAAATTCGGACCCAAGGTTTAGTACGATTTCGTCTCAAATGGGTTTTTTTTTTCGCTTCTGAAATGTTGCATGATGACCTATTTGTAGCAGCGAAACCCTAGAATCCAAAGATCTGATATTAAATGTTATGAAACCAGCTCACAAAAAGATAGAAAAGATAGTTGAATGCCATATAATTCAGTCTCTTCATAGGGGAAACCTCCTTTACATTACACAAAAGAACAATTCTTGGATGATTCAAATGACAAAACCTCCTTTCTATATATAGGAGTCTAAGGGGTCACAATATAACCAATCCGACCTAACAATAATAATATAAAGGCACAAAAATAACAATAGAGGGATTCTACAGGGCACAATGATAACAATATGGGGACAATAGGGGAAAAATAATATTAATAAGGGATACAATTACAATATTAATGAGGGCATCACTAGTATTATAGGGACCTAACGGAGGAGGAGTGAGGGAAGATCTTATAGGAGACACCTTGAGTGATAAAACATTTATAGAGAAGATTAGGTAGATTCATATGCAGGTACAAGAGACACTGTAAGAGTCACAGGAGAAATATAAGGCCAAGCATGATTAGCATAGAATAGATAAATTGTTCAAGCTAGGAGATAGAGTATGGTTGTAGTTGAACAAGGAGAGGCTACAGGGTCCTGGTAATAAAATCAAGGCTCTGTGGGATGGTCCCTTCCAGATACTAGAAAATGTGGGTGATAATTCCTATCAACTTATTTTACCACCATATATGCGCATTTACTTAGTTGTTAATGTAGAGAATATGAAACTCTATGAGACTTCCATGCTAGAGCAAGAAGAGGAACAGGTTCTACCCTTTGTGGAGGATTTGGCACTAGACGCTTAAGTAGATTTGATAGAAGATATAATTTTGCAGAAGAGGTATAAAACTACAAGATAGGGGAAACATGAAATTTGGCAAATTGGGTTGAAAGAACTACAAGGAAAGGACCTTGTAGTAGAGGTTTTTGTGGAAGCCCCTATAAAAATAGCCCATAAATCTGTTTGTAGTAGAGGTCACTAGTGGAGGTGGGTAGGCAGATGTTTTAGCGAATGTTTTTTTTATGGTGCATATACAATCTACAAATGCACTGATGTTTTACTATACATACATGCACGGGTGCCGTGGAGAACATGGTGCACCGTGGAAATTTTATTTTTAAAATATAAAAAAACACGGTGTGCTAAATAATACAATGCCCCGATGCTTGAATAATAGATAGAATCGAATCTCTTCATGCATCAAAACGCCCTAATGCATACCATGAAGGAGAACTGCCATAGTTTTTAAATTTCTAAAAAATGTAATTTTAATGCACCAGTGTGGTAGATATATTAAAACACCCTGGCGTCGAGTAAAGAGCACCACTAGGCGGTTTTTATTTTTTTTAAATATAGCGATTCTATAGTAAAATAAAGCATCGGTGTGTTACCTGTATTAGAGCGCCCTAACACGTCTGAATAAAATCATTGCAATATAATTTTTTAACTTAAAAACAAAATGTAGTGCTCTTGGATCTATATTGTATCAGTTGGGTTAGAAAAACACATCATAGGAGGGTTAAATAAAAAAAAATACCTCCCGAACGTAAAAAAAAAAAATTTACCATCTACAATGCTAAAGAGATTTGAAGCATTGATGCCACTCTTGCCTCATGCAAGTGCCCTAATGTGCTTCTCTTTCTCACCATCCTTCCACACAGTGCTCACTGTCTAACTTTCTATTTTTTTCAAATGGTGCTAAAATTTGTTTTTCTCCATTACGTGTCCACAATGCCTCCCCGACAACCAAATGTCCAAGTAATGTTTATGTTTCTCCCTAATTTAATTTTTTCGCAAATTAGAATTTCAAATTAGGTTATATTTTCCATTGTTTTTGAAAAAAAATTGTTGTGTACTGCACCTGATATGTTCAACTCACACCAATAGTGTTGTGCCCTATAGATTTATAGGGTCCACTGCATTTCTATGTGTGAACATAGCGCACTATGATTTTTTGGGTGCATTTCGTAAATTAAAACACACCGGGGAGGCAGTAAAATTGTATGATGGTGCGTTAAACCCAGTGCATTTAGATTTACAAAATGCACCCGAAAAAATAATATTTAAAAATATAGTTATAAATCAGTGTGTTTTGTAACCTAAACGTTTTGCGTTGGTGTAGATAGGTTAAACGTGTGCACTGATGCATAAGTGGGATGCACCACTATGAAAATATAAAGTTGTGAAACAACAATGATGCATCATACTTATGTAAGCACCAACATTAGTGCAGTGATAGTTGGAAGTGCACCATAGCTAGTGCATGACTGTGTTTTGAGCACACTGATGATTTTTTATTTTATTTTATTTTTTTAATTTAAAGTTACGTTTCCATATTTATAAATACATGTTTCATTTAATAAAACAAAAATTGTATTTTATATATGAGGTTGATGCATTTTATATGTCAATCATGTAGCAAAGATGTCAGCATAGGGAGTGGTAGCAAGCAGACCCATACAATATGGTACGACCATGGGAGGCTAGAGAGAGGGGGGATTTATACCCTCACCCTACTTTTGTAGTGACCCGAGCACTCTTAAGGGATGTAGGCCTCCTCAAATACTATGAGGAGGCTACATCCCTAAAAGTGCACTCTATCTTATTGGTGCATTTGATCTGTAGATGGAGTGTTTAAGAGCAAGCTTTCCATGTCGGTCCTGGGGCATGGCATAGGTCCTCTGAGGAGGACATATACTTTATCACTGGTCTATCCAAGAGAGGGAAGTATTTTCCCCAATTCCCTAATGTCCCCCATGGGGTTATAATTGAAACTTAGTTTGCCTACACTCAGAGATATGTAGGCCCTCATGTATTACATCAAGTAGATTTTCAGGTGCATGATGAATAGCTACGTATTTCTTTTTTTACTACACATAAGTTTAGGTTCCTCTCGCTATTAGTCACCATAATTTCACGCTCCAATAGTGATGGTAAATGCATTAATTTCCTTCTTTAGTATTGAGTTGATTCTTTGCTTCGGGCACCACATTGTATAAGGTGTTCTACCATTTTTTTGAGGCAGTTTTGTATGGATTTATATAGGTGTCCTACATTGAGATGTGGGAGTGTGACCTTCCCTTTTGCTTCAAATATTTTTTGCTTATTTTTTGAGAGGTTTCCAGAGACGAGGCCTACATTTGACTGTCACCCTCTTAGGTCAATCACTGAGGTCTGAATGCGCATAAGGGTGCAGATGATGACCAAGAGGGGTCTGTCGAAGTATCTGGCCAGGATTTTCACTGAGGAACATGCACTACTAACCAGTGAGGATGACTATGCATTTGTCACGTTGGTGTTTCTGTACTCAGGGATTGATTGGAGACAGTGTCCCAACATCCTCTTCACAACGGTTGAGCCTCCATATGATAGAGGTAATATTAGTGTTTTCTTTAAGTTAATCTAGTTTCATTTTATTTTTTTAATGAATTAGAATAAAATTTATTTCGGCACGTTATTTAACTTGTTCTATTAAACTGTTTAATGAAATTGTCTAATTATTTTTCTATATTATGTATTTTTTAAATATCAGCACATTTGATAGGGACGTGCCTCCTACCCCATCGAATGTCGAAGGAGATAAGGAGATGGGAAAGGCCCAAGAGGGTGAGACACATCCTCAGGGGGGCGTGGGCATTCGAGGTTGTAGGGTTGGTCTGCGAGTTTGGATGGACTACTACGATAGATTGGCTAGAGTTTTGGTTGATGCGGGAGCCCGCCCTGCAAGGGCTCAAGATATCACTGCAAATTCTTAGTTCATGGGTCTATACAGGGACTTTCTGCATGAGATGATGTCTCTTATGCAAAACGCCATCAGAGCTAGTAGGGTACTGATAACAATGAGGAATGTAGGGCATGCAGAAGAAGATACATCATATTATCATGGTGTTGTTGATGTTAATGAGGGTGGTGATCATGAACATGATGATGAGGGTGGTGATCATGATCATGATGATGAGTATCGTAATCATAATTCTTTTGGTAGTACTACCCCATTAGATCATGATCGTCAGGATGTCAGTGATCTATCTAGTAGTACACCTCCTCAGTCGCTTGATGGCGAGATGTCAGAGCTAGAGGATGGGCTTCGCTTTTCTCCTCATAGAGTAGACCAACAACCTCCACCTCAGAGTTTTCCAAACCATGTTGAGATAATAGTTGACAGTCCATCATTTGCTACAAACCAGACAATACTTCCTCCTCTGCCTCAGATTTCGATAGACGTTGAGGAAATAGTTGACCATCCATCGTCTTCTACTATAGACCAAGCTAGCAATACTACATCTATTGTATCAGAGATTTGATTGTAGTTATTTGACTTGTAGATATATATATATATATATAATATAATATATATGGTGCATTTATTCTATTCATGTTTATTTACTTAATTTATATGTTGGTGTTGATGTGTATATTGTTAGGTCATGTTAGATATGTTCATTTAATGTGCTTGCAAATAGATGTGTATGTGATAGCAGTTATTTGGCATGAGATGTATATTAATTTGAGTATGTGTGTGGTGATGATGTTAGATTACAGCGTTTGTGTTTTGTTAGATGTGATCATGATGATGATGACCTGTAAGATTATTAGAGTTGCGTGCTAGCTAATGATGTTTATATGTGCTAGAGGTGTATATAATTAGATGATATTAGAGAACTTTAATGTGCATCTAAGATGATATTTATATTTTTTAGATGGTTATCATCATGATGTTTGTTTTTATGAAATAATATTTATTATAAATTATGTATTGTTAAACTTATTTCAAACTTGTATATATGAAATTGCATGCAAAACAACTTAAAAAAAATGCAAAGATATTTTTTATAAATTATAAATTTTAATGTGGTTGAAACTATGATTGTAAAATTATGATAGATATTTTTCTATTGCTTAGATACTTCACTCATATAAATCTATATTAGTAAAATATTTCAAAACTCACAATGAAACAATAATTAAAGGTAAAAATAATTTAGTTAGTTCTTAATAAGATGAAATGTGTAACTCATTCAATTTTTAATATAAAATATTAATAGTTCTAAATTAATCAAAAATACAATTTAACCAGTTTAATATTGGTTTATAAAATTCAATCTATTGTTAAATTTAAAAATATAAGTCATGATTTTTTTATGATTAATTTAGATTTAATATAGCTTAAAAAATTCTATTTTTATAAAATTTAATTTATTACTAAAGTTATAAGATTTTCAAGCAATTTAAATTTAATATTTATAGCGACTCTTACCAATTTAAATTTAAAATTTCTCTCTCTAAAGATGAGGATCAAGAAATGTGTATGGTGATGATGTTAGATTACAATGATGGTGTTTTGTTAGATGATGATGCCTTGTTAGATTATTAGATTTGTGTGCTAGCTAATGACAGTTATATGTGTATATAATTAGATGATGGTCGTGAATTCGAATGTGTATCTTAGATGATGTTTACGTTTGTTAAATGGCTATCATCATAATGTTTATTTTTATGAAATAATGTTTATTTTTATGAAATAATATTTATTTTAGATTATGTATTGGCGAACTTATATCAAACTTTTATATATGAAATTGCATGCAAAACAACTTACTTTAAAAAATGAAAAGATATTTTTATAAATTACAAAGTTTAGTATGGTTGAAACTATGATTGTAAAATTACGATATATATGTTTCTATTGCTTAAATAGTTCATTCATATTCAACCTAACTTAATTAGTAAAAAATTTCAATATTCACAAGGAAAAAGTAATTAAAAGTAAAATAATTTAGTTAGTTCTTAATAAGACGAAAATGTGTAACTCATTTAATTTTTAATATAAAATACTCATAATAAAAAATACAATATAACCACTTCAATATTAGTTTATAAAAGTCAATCTATTTTTAAATTTTGAAAACTTAAGTCATGATTTTTTTATGATTAATTTAGATTTAATATAGCTTAAAAAATTCTATTTTTATAAAATTTAATTTATTACTAAAGTTATAAGATTTTCAAGCAATTTAAATTTAATATTTATAGCGACTCTTACCAATTTAAATTAAAATATTCTCTATCTAAAGATGAGGTTCAAGAAATGTAAAATAAGGCTTGTGAAGTTACTTGTAGTTGGGGATTTTCTCTATTGGAAGTCCTCCCTTAAAAAACAAAGTGAACTTTTCTCTAATAATAAAGATATAACATTTTGGTGTTATTTTGGTTATTTATTTGCTATTGTATTGGTTTAAATTCAACTCTTTCTAATAATAAATATGAATTAAATAATACAAAAATAATACTATATTAGATTTAAACTTTTGACAAATAATATATTTGATTATTTCTTAATGAACAACTCAAAAAATATTATTTTTTCCACATACAACTTATCATGAGATAGTCACTAAAATTCATGTTTTTACATTTCTACTAGCTAATGTTACATCATGTTCACAATAATAAAACCATGTATACTTTAAATAATTTACTTATAAATACATAAAAATAGATATTTATTCTATGTAATCTAAATACGAATGAAGAATGCGTCACCAAGTCTATTTGAAAGTCAAAAAAATGCCTCTTAATCACCATCACAAATTCGGTGTGCTTGATAAGTTAGTCTTGCACCGGGGCGAAAAGGATATATGTGCACTTCGGTGCATAAGCGTGGCACACCACTATGGAAATTTAAATTTTTGAACCAACATTTGTGCATAATACGTATGTGCGTGCAGTTGAAGGTATGGTTGCGTTTGAAAGCACATCAACTCCAGTGCATGACTACGTTTTTTGAAAAACAATGTTTTTGTTTTTTTTTTAATTGAAAGCTACGTTTCCATATTTATAGATACATTTTTCATTTAATAAAAGAAATTTTTATTTTATGTATGAGGTTGGTGTATTTTATATGTCAATCATGTAGTAGAGACGTCAGCAGAGGGAGCTGCAGTAGGAGCAGGAGAAAATGGCAGACCCATATAATATGGTCTAGCCATGGGAGGCCAGAGAGAGGGATAACACCTAATTGTTGCACTAAAATACACACTCCAGGTGTCTTACCTAGATCTCATAGGTCCCTGCTATAAATTTCGATGGCACCATGGATTTTAGAAATGGAACTTTGAAAATCGTATACTTTGTTAAACGATGTTGGTTCAAATGGTAAAATAAGAGTGAAATGAGAAGGCAGTGGTATGGAGAAAGAAATCATATTATGGTTTTATGACTCTTATCAGTCACACACCAAACACCGTGCAAACTTGCAGGCATTACTTTCACGCCATCATCGTATCATACAATTGATGTCCTTCAAACTGGTGATGTGATGTATATGGATTAGGTTCATGACTTTCAATGACATGATGCATATGGTTTGAGCTCATGACCTTTAATGATCATTCTGGGCAAGATATATTTTAATAATATATCACATGCAACACCTTATTATGTAGCCTTGTCACTTATTATTACCATTGAAAACGTTTGTGAATCTTACCAATTATATTATGAAATGCCAACAAGAAGAATAAGAAAACAATATAATTAACGAAATAAAGAAAACAAAGACATACATAAATAGTACAAATGATGAAATAACACAAGTACATATCACTCTCCATTGTCATCACTCTCATTATCTACCTCACTTGGCATGATGACATTGTTGTTCTCAAAAATATGTTTTGATCTAAGGTCGTGTCTTAATACAAACCACTAATCCTTATCCAACACATCTAGGTAAAAAAATATCTAGTTGCAGTGTTTTGGGAAAACATAAGGCTCCCTAGCTTCATTCCACATCTTTCTAGAATTGATATATATAATCCCACTATTAGGATCTTCCTTTACATTATTCTGATCGAAGGAGTCCCAACCTTTGCACCTAAAAATAACACATTGGAACGAAGAGAAGTCCACTTGAATGATCTCTTGTATCTTTCCAACATAACCAATTGTCCCCTGCATTAGGTTTTGATCATGTTCATACACTAGCTTTTGTAGGTGGTTAGACCACCTAGACTTCAAAGAAGGTCCCCAACATTTACATCCATGAAACCCTTTTGTTACAAGACCTATGAAATTATTGTATATAGGCTAGCACATTAGCGACCACAAAATCTTAACAATTGTAGCGAATTAAATTAATATACGAAATAATATTGTTACTAAACAATTCAATAAGAATGTAATTTACTAGAGAAAACTCCTAAGCCCGAATAGTCATGTATGGTGTAAGCACATATTCCATACAACGTAAAACTCCTCTCTATTACGATTGGTCTTGATACATCGTACACATGTATCCCTCCTCATAATTCCTTTAATTCATCTAGCAATGGTTGTAAGTATACATCCATATTCTTCACTTGTCTTCTACCAAGAACTATGAGAGCCAACATAAGATGCTCATTCTTGATGGAAAACCATGGAGGGATATTGTTATTGATCACTACTACGTGCCAAAGAGAATAATTGGTGTTTTTTATGGAATATGGGTTGATGTCATCCATGGCTGTGTTGAGTCATAGACTTCATACTTCATCCTTGAATTTTTCAGGCCATGTATCCTCTATATGCTTCATGGCTATTGAATATGTTGGGATTCACATAATGCCTGACTCACTTTTGTGTGAAGCATGATATCCCTCCAACATAGCCATTTTTTTACAGCAAAAGAGTCTTTGAATCCTTGGGATTTAGGCATGTGCCTCAACATCTTATGAGGAGGATCATGTGATTTACCCTATTTTAATTACAGTACCTGTCATGCCCACATTTCAGACATATATCTTTGTCTTCATATTCTCCTGTATATAGAATACAATCATTCAGACATGCATGATATGGTATGTACACAACAACCAAAATTTTAAACAGATGCTTTGCCTCTTTAGAGCTACCCAACAATACATTTTCACTCGGAAGAACCTTATCTTTGAATATCTTGCAATTGGTGGATAATATAATTGTATGATGTCAATATTTGACATTCATAAAATTGACCATTTTTAATTTTGATTGTGTGACAAAATATAAGGAACTTGATCAATCATGTGGGTCAATTACCTCAATATTGTTGAGAAACATGCATTCAACATGTCAAACTTTGCTTTCATGTTGTGTAGCAATGTCATTGTCCCTAGCTAAGTACAATTTGACTTGCCGCTAGGTCCAAACATAAGGGTGGTGGATGAATATTTTAGGCTTTCAAATAAGGGTATCAATGATATGAGCATCATCCGCTAGCTCATCGTTTTGGGATGCATCTAAAAACATTTCCTTCATGGAAGTTGTATCCTTTAAGTAATCATCAATATAAACCTTTATTTGATTGCCTCCATTTCCAACATGTTGTGAAGAACTGCTATTGTTGTAGTCATTCCTAATTGGTGAATCTAGACGTAGTAAGAATTGAATAGGTGGTTGATTCAACCATTCGTTGTATGCTTCATCTTTGAGTCTTGTAGTGGGGTCTACTGGAAGATGGTAGTTGGGTCGCTCATCATAATTAGAATCCTTATAATTTCAAAAAATATTGAACATCATTAGTACAATATCAAGGATATTAGTAAGCACTACAATGCAATTGGTTTGTTGAAATTACATTATACCAAACAATTATTACCATCATTGATCTAATATTGCGGCAGGAAGATGCCATGTTCCAATTGACAGGGTGAAGAGGTTGTCCATTTTCATCTACCAACTGCTTGTGATATGCTACCCTTAATAATAGCTTCTAACATTTTTGAAATGGAGGAAAATTTTATGCATCTGAACTCGATTTTGAAGCAAGATCTTGCAAATTTGGATATATTTTTATTCAAGTTGACATGGATTAAAAAATAATAAAATCAATTAGATAATCGAAATATAAATAAAATAGGAACTTACTGAAAAAGGAAAGGGAGAACTCCATGAAAGACTTTGATCAACAATATGGAACAAGTTGGAATTTGAAGAATTGGCCATTTGATATTATTGATATTTTGTCCCTGCATTTGAGAAAAATCAGAAATAAAATTGTGTGCATATCTAAAATTAATCTCAAGAACCATATAACCACAATCTGAATTTCAATATAGTTTTCAAACCATTTTTCAAGATTAAGGTGATATTAATTGGAAAATGTATACTATGAACTATTGTAATTCATGTGGATGCATCCTAAAGGATAAATTGAGATTAATATGCCATTTATGTGAAATTAAAATTGCATATAGCTTTTAAACCCAACAAGTGCACTTATCAGATTAAAGCACATCGATGTGTTTAAAAAACAACAACATTGGGGCATTCAAATAATATCCACACCGGTTTCCGATTTTCCAAACAAAAAAAAAAAATGTTATCATATAGGTGCTCTTCTACCAAAAGAACATTGATGTGTTTAAAAAAAATAGCATCGTTGCACACCTATTTCCATATTTTAAAAAATAAAAACGAATTCAACCAACTTGGTGCTTTTATAATAATTAAAGCAACAATGTTTTTAAATGGAAATTACAGTGTTTTGTTAAAAAAATTAGTCACACCATTTCAGGATCCCGAAATTTAAAAAAAAAAAGGTATCATGTCGGTGCCTTGAAAAAATTTGGTTCCCAAAAAATGTCAGTACACTTGTTTTATAAATGCACCAGTGCGCTTGTCTATTGAACAAACTGATGTCTGAAAAAACAAAAACAAAAAACCTGCGATTTTTATTTCTCTTTTTAAAATTAAAAAATGAGCGGCAATTGATTTTTCGAAATCTAATTTCATAAAATATTTTAAATACTAAAAAATTACTCATATTTTCATTATTTTACCCAAAATTTCAAGGTAGTGATTTGTAAGAGAGACATACCAAGAGCATTATGCAGCAACAAAAATATTCAAAAGATCATAAGCTTAAAGGTATGGTGATTCACTAAAAAACCTACATAGTAAAAAATTTTAATTTTATTGTTTAATTTATTGGTAAAAAAAATTACAATTTATGTTAGGGTTTAATTAAAAGAGAAATCATTTGCAAGAGAGACATACTGGGAGCACTAGGGAGCTGCAAAATATTTTGGATCTGCTAAAAGTTTAGAAGTTGAAAGGTATGGTGTCACTCAAGACCTTGGATAGAAAAAATATTAAATTTTTCTATTAAAATATTTTACAGTTTATGTTAGATTTATTCACAATTCACGTTAAAAATAAAAAATTAAATAAATAAAATAAACTATGTATAATAAAAAAATTACTATAGATTTTACTAGTAATTTTTTTTACAATCTCTATTCATATTCAAATTTAATTAAAATTCAAAAAAAAAATCAATACTTAGCTTAAACCCTTGCTTCTTCCTACAAAATTTCACCTTAAGGTTTAACTTCCTCTACCACTTTACAATTAGAGTTTTTCAATTTAGGCATTTTAGATTTAATGGGTTTGTGTACTTGCTATATATAGGGCATTTGATATGTAAAGTAGGGGAATCACTTATTGAATTAGATCCAAACTTTGTTGACCCTCTCTGTTTTCTTTAAAAACATTGTATGTTCTGCGGTGCACCATATGTAATATAACGCACTAGTGCTCCCTGTGTAATACAACACACTAGTATATTATAATACTTTTGATTATGTCTAATATGTTCATCATTTCTCCTGGTGTAATATAACACATCGGCACGCCTCTTCCAAATAGCACCGTTAGATCATTGTGATGTGTTTAGCCTTGCAAATCTCACCGTCATAATTTAAAATTGTTTTTAAGAAGTGATTTTCCATTATGGTGTTGAACAATTAAACGCCCAATGCATTTAATGTTATAAATGCATTGGTTACCAAAGATTAGTCTGGCTGAAAATTATTTGATTTATTTGTAAAATATATTTAATGGCTTTTGTATTGAATGGTACAGGTTGTATATTGATAAAAAATGTCCTAGAAAGTCTCAAGTAACAAAAATATTGATCAACATAATGATAGCACATTAAATAAAGCAGAGAAGATAAGTTTTTTGTAAATTCCTTACAAAATTAATATGTTTGAACTATATGTAAGTTTAACTAATATGTATTGGTTTGTGTGTGTGTCATGCAAAGCTGTAAAATGGACAAAGTCAATAAGATTATTTCTAATTTAAGTGCATAAGAGCATAAAAGTTTGATAGAAAAAATGCAGAATGATGAATCAAGTGAATGAAAAAATAATATTCAATATGAGTTTTTTTTTTTAATTTTCATTAATAATATACTTTAGAATATTAGATAACATCTGTCAAACAATCTATTAATTCATATATATTTAATGTTCTACAGGGAGTAACAACAAAGGACAAGATCAATGTCATTCTAAGAAAAGAAAAAATATAGAACATGTAAATGATGATGAATTTGTCCTTAGCTCATCTAGAGTGGTGTTGGAGGTTAATGAAAGAGAGCGGAGCGGGATTTACTGAACTATGATGGATCTAGTGGAACGGGCGTATAGATATACTTTCCACTTACAATACAAAAACCAATCCAATTATTCTAAGTACCAAATTATATCTAAACTATAGGAAGTGTTTCCAGAGCAATGGTCAATGAGACATGTTAGACGTGCCATAGAAAAAATACACAACAACAAAAATAATCATTCAAAAAGTAATATTCCTAATTATATAAAATGATTTTTCTATAATTATATGTGTATATTACTACAAGCCATTCATTTATTAATACAAACTTTGTTATATTTAGTTTTGATAAATCATTATAAAAATAGTTTATTACCTATTTTAGGGACATTGTGAAATTCTCAAATGATCAATGAGTTGATGTGTGAAACATGCCAGTAGGAATGTCCAAAAAAGTGTATAAGGAGATGGTCAAAAAATTGGACATAATTGCATCATAGGAGAAGCCATCTCATCAACAACGTGCTTCAAATGTATGTAATCATGATTGAATTTGTACATAAAAAAAAAAAAAAAAAATAAAATAAAATAAAATAAATTAAATAAAATAAAATAAAATTAAAATAAAAATAAAAAAATTAGCATTAAATATTAATTTTCAAGTATTTTCTTGCAGAAAATAAAATAAGTTGGAACTCATTCAACACATAAAACAGGATGGCAAAGAAGAAATGGGTTGATTTCAAAGTTTGTGAATAATCGTTAATATTTTCTTATAACAACTTAAGGTTTCATTTCAGGGAAAATTTTAAGGATGGAAAATTATCTTGAAGTTTAAAAACATTAGTGAATCTCTATAGTCCCTAATATGCAAACTATAAAATGTTTATTGATGTATTTGTAAAATTATTCAAAATTATAATGATTTTATATATACTTTCTATATAATGCTAGCGATTTTTATGGTAAAATAATTTTATATTGTAAAATTTGGGCAAATCATTTTTATAAAAAATGGAAATTGGCGAATCTTTTTATAGGAAAAATCATGGAAAATTTATCCCGCCTACGAATATTAGCCCCTAAAATTTTCCATGTTTCATTTTTATTTTTATTTTATTTTATTTTTTAAAGTTGTTTTACAACAACCATCATTGAATGTCTTCAAATAGGTGCTAATAGGTGCTAACATACAAATAAGAGCCATTGGAATAATTGATTGAAATTGGGTTAAATAAGGGTTGTGAGTATATGTTGGCATATCAAAAATTAATTGTGGAATTTGTAAGTATATATGTTGTTTTACTTCTCTGAGTTTATAATTAATAGAACAAAAAAATCCTTTATATTAAATTTATGATTTATATTGGGTTTAAAACATGCAGGAAACAGAGCATGGAACTACGCCAACAGAAAACTTGTTGCAACAAGGCATGAGACTTGGTTTTGAAACCATGTGCACAGTTTATGAGTCAATTCTTGTTATGGTACATTTCTATTTAATATACATTGATGTATATTATTTATTTTCAATTTCACTATTCTCACCAATGTAGATACACTCGTTACACTTTATTTATAGGTTTGTAGATGGAACAAGATCAAGAAGATGAAAACGATTGATGCAATCAACAAAACATACCTCCAAATAACCCAAGTCATGGAAGTAACTCGAGCATAGACAACAATTCCAACGAATGATGATCTATTTGGGTATCAATGCAACCTATTGTATATTTTGAAATAATTGTCTATGAAAATCAGACATTTTGTTTAATGTAATGGACATAGTGTCCCAATTGAAAGACAAGGGATTACTAATAAAAATCCCATTTTGTATGACAAAGAACCTCTTATTGATACATAATAAAATACATTTTAATTTATTCTGTTGTGATATCTAATATCACTATGAAATGTTACACCATTGATTAAATATATGGATGATTAAATATTATAAAGAAGAGAAGGGAAATCTAATAATATAACAAGTTAATTCAAAAATCATATACAAATGCACTAATCAAATTTTAATTTATATGAATATTTTTATGATATATATGTCGATTTTTCGATAAATAACAGATTTAAAAATTTACAATAATTTCACTGTCACATTTTGATGTTTCCAAAAAGGAGAAAATCTCATTCAAAAAATCTATGCTTCTATAACATAAAAATGCATTAGTGTGTTATTTTATATAAAATCACTATTGCGACATCTTTTTGCATGACCGATGCCTTTTCAGAAAACCACAACACTGAGGATTTTATTTTTGTAAGCATCGGTATTGTTTGATATTAACACCTCGATGCATTGTAATTCTCAACACACCAGTTCTTTCGTAGAACTAATAGCATAGTGCTACAAAATAATATTTCTTGTTTGGTACATTATGAAAACAAATAGCGTTGGTACTTTTTTAAAACTAATGCACCATGATGTTTGTACAAATGATACGCATCGGCGTTGCAAGTTTTAAAAAATGGACAGGTACAACTATTATTTTTTGTGTGCCCTAGTGGCATTCCATACAAGAATGCCTCATAACTATTTGATATATAGCACTTTGTGGTATATATTACACATCAATTTTCTTTGCATTCAATGCCTTGATGCCTTTAGTTATGTATGTAGTCTAGTGTTTTTATATATGTAGCACACTGGTGCTACTTGTTCCATGAAGTGCACAAAAAAAAAAAAAAAAAAAAAACATCCGCTAAAATCTCCAACCACCCATATTTTTTCAGTTGTGATAAAGTTTCATTAAAATCTCCACTAAAATACCTGTTATCCCAAATAGATATTTTAACGGTTGTTTTTTTGACATTTTTTGTCAATTTTATAACACTAAAAACCTCTGTTATAACCTTCGTTAAAAGGTATTTTCCTTGTAGTGAAGGACAACTTCTAAGTAAAGCTAAATGGTACACCAAAGAGAAGGTGGTAGGAAAATTTCCTCCCCTCATTCAATAGAATATTTTTGGGACCACCAACCTCCCAAATTGGGTAGGTGTGATCCTGTTCCAGGTGGATATTGGTGGCCACACGCCTATTCCACCTAGGCATGCAGTCGATTTCATCATTTTCCTTGTTTATAACAACATTTACTAGTTTTAGCATTTTTCGTGTCTTGAACTTCTGGAGCAATTTTGACCCCCTAAATGACGTTTTTTAAGGTTTGCAAACAAGGGCATGCAATAAATCCTGTAGTATTTGGAGAGATATTTCTAACAAGGTATTGTATGTGCCAAATGGAGATAATATGACCAAGTTACAACCTCAGGAAGTTGGCTTCTCAACTAACCCCAACCAGGCCCACAAACTCTTGGTGTTCCATCTCATGGGGTTATGGTTTTGGTTATTTAGGGTTTTCCCTTGTTCAATAATAAAAAATCCCTTGAGCCTCATTGTAACGTAGTTCAGATTCATGTAGCCACCACATCTCTTCTCAGAGAAGCTACCATCACCCAAGGTATTTTATTTCCATTTTGTATGTAAGCATATTTCAGTTCTTTGATATTAATGATATGCTTTTATGGTTATATATGTATTTTTTCATGTTCTGGTTTAAGTTAAAGTCATATACGGATTGGATCATTATATTTTTTTTCATCCATATCGATGCTTTTAGTGTAGAAAATGTGGAGGAATCAGCTCACAGGACCATTTTTATTGGTAGGACCCAATTTGAAAAATTGGGGTCTAAAACATCACAAGAGTGTTTTGAGGCATCAAACGACGTTTTTTTTTTGGGGGCGGGGGTGCAAGGTAAAACTTTACCACATTAGAGAAGAATTTTTTTTCCTATTCTACACACAAATACCTTTCCAATGACATAAGAATCATGTCAATCAAAGTTTGTATGTAAAAGTTATGCAACTCAGAAGTTAACCTTCCTATTTTCACCACCATAATTTGAGAAGATACCACATCACTCCCCACTACTCATGAAAAATGGGCTAGCCACATGATTATGATGTAGATGACTCTAGAATATTATATATTGTAACTTTGGTTAAGAGTTGAGGCAGTGAAATTGTTGACAGTGCTGAAAATCTATCAACCAAGGGGATCTCCATAATTTGAAGTCCCAATTACACCTCACACCATTTGGAGTAGGATCCCCAATTAGAATCATAGTCGATCTCCATAGTCCTTAGGGATTTTCTTTGGTTTCTATAATTAACATAAGAGGTTATACAACATTCTTTGAAACAAACAAGTAAGTTGACACTGTGAGGCATACATTTTCAATGTATATAAGGTACTTTCACTACATAGAGAAAGAGAGTGTGCCTCTAAAAGAAAATTAATAGCATTATCCTAAAAGAGACACACAAAAGCATAAGAGGATCGTTATTTAACCTGGAAAGTAGTTCACAAGACAATCACGATCATAAAATCAAATACAACACCTTCAACAAGATAAGTACCAAAGCCACCGAAATAGTTCAATTTTCTTAATACATATGAATGAAACATCTAACAGAAAAATCTAAAGAATATTCCTACGATATTCATGATACATGCATGAAAATTTGTTGGTTAATCAAGCTTAATATATTAAGTGGAAGTGTTAAGATATACAAGTACAATGTTGCCACACTAGCCCCAATAGTGGAACATTAAGTCACCACTTGTTCCTCCAAAGAAAGATATTCTCTCCTATGCCAAGTTAGAGAATCCAAGGTGAGAGTTCAAGTCCAAAATTCCCTTTCTTGAGTTATGAGTGTGTATTTATAAAAAATCAGGTGACTCTCCACTTCCCACGTGGCTCTTGACCACCATCATGATTTTTGTGCTTCTACAATGACTTTTTGAATTCATACCCCTTTGATCTTCTCTATGACTTTAAAACTCAACAGTGACTCTTCATATTCCATGTGGGACCCTTGGTCTTCCACATATTTTATCTTTTCTCATTTTGGGAAATTTCCAAATTACATTCCACAAATGGTGTGGCAAGACATTATGACACATGTGACTCTTGAGATGACTTTTGACAATGATGACATGGAACTCCATGATGATGTGGCATTACCAAGTTTCTTCTTTTGATGCTTTATTTGCATCTTCATGATGGACCTTACATGTGCTTTATATTCATCTTGCAAGGGGATGATTGGCATGGAGTCTTCATGCGACCTTGATCTTTGATCTTTTTTCTAAAGCTAGCGTCTCTTTATCTTCGAGCTCAATTACTTCTTCATGATTCCAGCTTCACAAGTGCCTTTTAGCATAGTCTCATTCTCTTCCTCTCCAAGCATTAACCTGTCAGATCAAGATATAGTATCTATAAGTGAAATCCACTCATGACAAGATGATATCAGTCCGGAAATATCCTATTCTAACTTGATTCATGAAAACCGTTGGTTGACCTAGAACTAGGTATTGGACCATGAGGAAGCTCAAGGATTGTGTAGTTACAAAGGTCAAGAGTGAGGGACTGAGGCTTAAGATTATGCAATGCACATTTTTGAAAGTCTGGGTAGGGAGACTGTGTATCTAGGAAGACATGCTTGAGCCTTGATACTACACAATGTGTAGTTTAGGGGAGAGAGAGGGGTAGTGGATTGCGCAGTTGTGCAACTTAGGAAGGCAAGGAGGCAACTTGTTGCTTGTAATTATGAAATGCACAAAAGGAAGTTGGTTGGAGGGAAAATTTGCGCAGTTGTGGAGGTCAAGAGGTTATCCTTGAGCACTGTGACTGCACAATGTGTAGTCCTTGGAGGCAGAAACTGTGCATTGTGTAGTTGTAAGAGGAAAGGGAACAGGGTGAGGGTTTACACTGCGTAGTGCACAGTTCTGAGAGGCTGAGTGAGGTCAAGTTGATCAGGCAGTAATTGTTGTAGTATTTTATTCTCAATCATGTACAAAAAGAACCCACTTAAAATTGTAGATGAAAAACAATCTCAACAATATAAATGGCTACTAACCATTAGATCTGCAACAACTAATAGAAACAAAAAGTGCCAAAATTATGATATATGCCACAATCATAGTTAAGCAGCCACAATCATAGTTAAGTGGCAAAAGAAAGAGTAATAACTCCAATCATCCAAAGGAAACCAGATATGTAAAGAATAATTTTATAATAACACCTGTGAAGAGAACAGATAAATGTTACCAGTCCCCCTCTATGGGATGGGTTCTTGGCTATCCTCAAACATGTTCAGCTTGTGTAGAGTCTCTCTCCTCTATAATGCATAAACCCAACAAAAATATGGTGTGTGTTAATGAAAATAATAAAAATTACAACACTGAGTGCAACAATGAAAATAATCAAAAGTGAATAATGAATGGAAAACCCTTCTATTTATAATAAAATATTGAGTTATCCTCGAATAGTGAGAAATAATAAAATATTATTGATCCCATTCTTGGAATAACCACTTGGAATATTTTATTATATTTTTTAGGAGGGAAAAGGTATTTAAACTTTTATTCATAAATAATAAATAAATAAATGATTGATTTATCATCTCAATGAATTAGTTAAGGAATAATAAAAAATAAGGATTTATGTAATTATTCCTAAGGGATTTAGTCAAATTTAACAAAGAATAATAATTAATTAGTGATCAATTACTATTGTTAGAGAAAAATAAGATAAATAATGATTTATCTATTCATTTTTCACAATTAAGTCAAATTTGACAAGGAATAATAATAAAACAATGGTTTAATTAATTATTCCTAGAAGAAAATCAAACAAATAGTGATTTATCTAATTATTCTTCATGGGTTTAACTATAAATTACTTAACAAAGGTGGTTTATTAAGTAATTTCTCATAGCGAAAGAAATTTTACTATGGTAAAATTGGCTTTACATGATGTACTTCGATCCATCTAGTAAATTAGGCTAGATGATCAATTTTTTGGAAACAACAGATTTCCCCCCAACGTACGAGTGTTAGGAGAAAAACATATGACCGAAGTATGTTATAAATACACAATCACTTAGACAACACAGGGGAGTCAAGGAGAGAGAGAGAGAGAAACCAATGAAGCTGATTTGAAAGAGGATAGGGATAGAGGGGGTGAGACTAATGCAAGACTCCTTTTATGTTGTGGTACCAGACCTCAATGAGGCGGGGGAGGCATACCCATACCCGCTGAGATAACTTAGTACAAAAATAATGGTTCGCCCAGAAATATAAAACTGAGCAATGAAGTACATGCTGAATGGTACATGAGATGTTGGCATAACAGAGCTAGAAAATAATACAATGTGTCCCATATACATAATGCACCTAGTAAAAACATGAGCGAGTACTGAATACAATAAAATCTGAGTACATGAGATACAAATCCCCTTCCCTCAAGAAATTGGTGGGAGGGAGGGTAGAACAACCAAAGAATCCCTGCTGAATAGGGAAGGGCTCTACAAAATTGAACGGATCATCTGAAGGAGATGTGCATGCTATGGACACTATGATAGGTAGGAATCACACCCATCAACTCTGCAGAACTACATCTGAGGTTGTAGCATAATAGGTATGTATTTGGGCATGTGAGGGGATACCTGAAGGACCACCCCCTCATGAGTTCTGAAACATCTCACACACACCCGGGAATCACTGGTACAATTTGTTGCATCACTAGACCATCAAGTGTATGGATCATGAACATGAAACAACCAATTCAAAGTGAAATAATGAGACCCTCTCCTTGATCCAAAGCGCCAAACAAGAATGGAAGATGGAACCAAGATGCATCACCCTCTAGGTTGTTCTTCTCGAATAAATGAGCTGATGTCGACATAATAGGGCCCGAGATAGATGAGGCAACGAGGATCCTCAACTAAAGCATGAGGGGAAATAGTAATTTGACTAATGGACTGACACTAGGGAAAATGGGAAAAAGTGGGACTGAGGGACAAACATACGACTACCCTTTTCAAAGCATAAAGTGCATGGTTGACCTAGCAGCAACTGACTCAACTCCGAAGGTGATGGGGATGATATGACTGGAGGCCAAAATGGGCAACACATGATGAATGATATGAAAATATGGATGGAATACTGTGATATGATATGATGGGACATGAAATAGACTCCAAGAATGCAAGGGTGACTCATCGCAGATGCTCTGAACAAGGGTGACTTGATGACGCTGCCACACAGACGAGGCCCAGTGGGGACCATGAAAACATGAGTAAATGATGGTTACTCATGGCAAAAATTGACATATGGTATGACAAGTATTAAGAGGAGGTGGACCTCGGACCTCAAAGTACAAGTTTCGCTTTATGACGAAATTCAATTTTGAGAGACGACAAAGCGACCTTCTTGGAAAAATGGTTTCTCGGTGAAGTGTCAAATCATCAAAAACTAAGGAAGGCCCATTTTAAATCTCGGTGAGAGCTTTCCAATAGTGTTAACAATTTTTCAAAATAAACTATGGTTTAGTCGCAATGGGTGATAGAAAGTTTGGGGATTTTTCTATAAAAGGGAATTTTCCCTCCAATTTGTATTTATTTGTTAAGTGGGTTGTGTTGAATTTGGAGAGGAGGAAAAGGCCCTAAATCTTGTGGGGATCGTCGTAGAAAAACAAACCGTCAGAATCATGATCTGCGACTTTCAAGTAGGTGGACTTACTCATCTCTTCAATTTCAGTGGTTTGTTTCATGATTTTTGGCACCTGGCAGCTCCCTGAGAGACCCTTGCCCTTTCTCACAGTCACATTGCACTTTCTGGGTCTAGAAGTGCGATCTAGCTCACAGAAAAAGGTTAGAAACTTGCGATCTTGCACTTTCTGGGATGAAAACAGTTATTTGTGGCTGGAGGAAGGATTGGTCTGTTGGCTAGTGGGGGCTGTAGGCTGATCAGTGCAGACCATTATTTTCTTCTCTGTACTGATGAGACATGTGGTGTTTTGCAGTCATGGCAGAGCTAAAAATCAACTAGCATGAAGGAGACTTGGATACTCTTTGATCTAAGATCCAGGGGGATCAGGCAATTTAAGGGGCATTGGCTCATTATGGAGTTCTCAAGTTGGTAGAGAACCCATTGATGAGGGCAGGTGAGCCCTTGCTATCGAGAATTGTGAGCTATTGGGATCCAAACCAAGAGGTCTTTATAGTGCAGGGGCACAATATTGAGCTCACATTACAGAATATTTACTTCTTGACTAGAATGCCTCCCCTTAGAGTGGTGGGGGATATTCATCTGGTGTTAGCTCATGGGAGGAACATTACTGAGTTTGTGGAGTGCTATTGTTGACGGGGTGTTACTCTCAAGGGAAAGACTATCCTGCTTGTTGATCTAGAGAGGCTAGAGACACAAGTTGTTGCCACAGCTATGCTACGGGTCTTGGGTATCGAGACGTTCCACCACATCACTAGTGGGAAAATGATGTTAATTGAAAGTGTTTTGGTTGGGACCTACTATGGGTGGGCCTAGATGATGTTGTCATTGGCGAAATGATAGTTGAGTATTTGTAAGAGGCGGGTGAATCGTGATTGTGCTTTTGGTATAGTATTGTATGCATTCTTCTTTGAGAAGATACCCACTATTCGTCCTCATGTACAGATCCAAGATGGGGGGCCATTGGAGCCCGGGATGCGCCATTGGGGGTAGCTACTACAGAGAGGAGGAGGAGGGGGAGTCGAACGGGTGTTCGACCCAAGTTTTTCCCACACTGGGATCATATTCCCCTTTACATTGACAATTACCCTTATAGCGGGATGAACTATCAGGGGATCCTGACTTGCCACTTTCGCCTAGGTGAGCATGGGGACCAGATGGTAAGTGTGAAGTTGATATGTTTTATGATGTATTTTATATTTCTATCACATGTATATGGTACTGAGTGTGAAATATGTTGTATGTAAACATAGCACCAGTGAAGCCGACAAGATATGCAAGCCGAGTCGCATTGCCTAGGGCTACAGATTAGGGGACATCATCGTCACAACAGGGTCCAAAGGATACTACGCAGATTGCTAATTTGCATTGTAGGTTTGATGTACTTTTGACGGGGTTTCAGAGCACAGATGTTACGACTTAGAGGACCAATACACATAAGAGTGCGTTGGTCATCCCTCAGAGTGGCGAGGTATCATGTGGTGTGTGGTGATGGTAGGTCAGGCAGTACGTGATCTACGTGTAGGTGGAGCAAAGCCTTTGGTGCGAGATTTGTCAGAGAGTAGCTAGATGTAGGGACATGTGGGTCCTTCTGATTATGATTTTTGTAACATGTTATGGGCATGTCAGATTTATTTAGAGCTATGGCTCCAAACACTTTTATGATACATAATATGATTATGAATTTTATATGATGATGATGTTTCGCCATTTGTTTTGTTTATGGTTGTCTTGTGTGGTATACATGTGATAAATGCCAATCTAGAATGTTGTTTGCAATGGTATCTACATAGTGATTTTGGGCTCTAGGCACATGACTGAAAGTAATGGTTTCAAATTCATGTACCAATAGCTTCACTCATAGATATTTTCTAAATAAGACTTGGTTATGCACATGATACACACCATTCAGTTGCACGACAAGTAGTAAGGAATCCAAATGAACATGAAGATGAAGGATGCGATGAGCAAGGGAATTGACTAACAAACCTATCACTACATCATTTCGACCTTATTATTGGTGGAAGATCTAATGCACACATCGTTTGAAAGGACTAACATATGCAAGGGGGTAAAAATGGCCCAGGCTATCGAGGCTAGATTCCGAGAGAAGCGACTTGCACCATCGGCATGACCGATATACGGTGTGGATGATGGATCCATTTGCAAGGTGAAAAAGACAACTAATGAAGTGATGCAATCTACCTAACTTGATGGTAGAAATAAAGACACGCAAATCAAAGGGATGTACTATGAGCGAAATTTCTTTAGGTAAAGTGCAATGAGATAATTAGCAAGGAAATGGCCTTCAAAATCCTCTGAAGAAGTGCCTTCTTACTTAAGTGTAGGGGTAGTCAGGGGTATACATAGCTTCAATGGTGTCCTCATCAGGCTGGGAGATGGGCAGATGGGAGGAAGACTGACTACATGATGCGGCGATATTACTTGGTGCATCAACCTGAGAACTAAGGTTCACATACGCATTGTCTTGAATGGTAGATGATAGACTAGTAGATGGAGGATCTATTGATGTTGAGACTTGGGATTCTTTCGAAGGAGGTTCAATAAAAATGTGCACAGAAACCTCAAAAAGGTTTTCCTACAAGGAACTCAAGGATGACAACAGGTAAAGAATGGGGCCTGTGGTGCCTATCATCTCGACACGGGGGGAGGGATCATAATAGTAGGGCCAAAGTTTCCTTGTTCTGGTTGACTGGTGGTACTAGAATCCATAGTTAGAGGAGTAGAGGCTCCACTATGAGTGGCCTCGTATTCAGGAATCACCCCGACGCAATCATGAAATTCATCAAGACGAGGGCAACAATGGGAATAGTGACCACAAAGATCACATAGGGCACAAGGATGGTTTGTGCAAAGCATTTTGAGTTTCTTAGGTGGGAAAAGTAAGTTAACATGGACTTATGGAATATTTGACTCAAGGAACGGCTCATGAACCAAAGGTTTAAGTTGAGGAAGTTGAGGAAAATTCTTGGTGGCGTTCCCAACAACTTGACACAAAGTGCACGGGGGTGATGACTTTGGGGCCTTAAGGGCTGAAGGGGCTTGGGGGGACTTTTCCTTCAAATCTTTCCTTTTGGATTTTCCGCCTTGGCTATATGTTTTCATAGCAGGAGTTGGTTCTTGTTGAGGTTGTAATGGAACTGAAGTAGCGACATTGGTCATGGGCACTGGTTGAACCAAGTCAAAGCATGATATGGTCTTGGCTGATCAGGTGGAATTTTTGCAGGGGGATCGATGTGCCATACTGGGATCCCTAGAGTCATGTTAGGAAGGACCAGTGAAGCCATGATAGGTACAGAAAAAAATCACGGAGGGGGGAATAAGAAAGGTATCTGGCCAACAGGATAATGTCCCATTGGAATAGCTTTTGGATGGTTGAGACATGGAGGAACACTTCCTGGTCGGAACATAGGAGAGGCACCCACAAATGGAGGAGGTCCTGAGGGAGTGGGTCCAAAGGGTTCAACTAGTAGAGCAACAACAGGATGCCGAGGAGATGGTTGTTGATCAAGTGTACTAAACTGTTTAAGAGCAAACCATGATGCTTGTAACATTCAAACACTCATGGAAGTAGGTTCAGAAATGGGAGGGGGAGGACCAGGGAAAGCACCCAACAATGAGGAATCTTTATAGAATCTGGGTGAAACACTGGTGGAAGGAATTGAAGATTGTTTATTGGATATTGATGAGATAATGGACTCAAGGGAGGTCACAGATTTTGGTTCGTAGTAAGTCATCTAATCGTTGGTAACAATCCTCCCTTCATGGGGGAAGCACATCTTACGGAACACTGCAAATGAGACAGTTGACATAGCATATTTGTAACTACGGTCTAAGAGAATATTTTAATCCAAAGGGGCATCAATGAATTCAATTTCGACATGGACAGTCTTCTCCGCAAGGGTCATTGGATAGTTGTGGTAGATGCTAAGGGGCTGGGAGGAGTGTCCATCCCAAGCACGTAAAGTGATGGTGGAGGGGGACAACTCAGGTGACTTTAGTTGTTTCCAAATAGCAGCGAACATCACACAGGTGGATGTTCCTTCATCAATAATGCATCAGGAAATGATGGCATTACGGATTCTAATTGGTATCTGAAAAGCAACCGATGAAGGTAATGGGGGGGGGTGGCGGGTGCTCTAATGTATCAACCGGGAAGACAATCAAACGATTGTCAGAAGGATCCACTACACCCAAGGTAATTAGTAGAGCTTTCTTTTAGGAAGGGCATGACTATAGGACTTCCAGTGTCAACATGGCGGCAGGTGATTGCGCCAAGTCATCTACTATATTATATGTATGGGAAACTCTGTTAGAAGTGCATTACGGTGTAATGGTCCCTTTGGGATCTTGGGGAATTTTAGGTTTAGGGATCTGTAAAGGACCATTAGTGTCATAAGAGGCTCAGTGGATACTTTGGTTTTGGACTTGGTAGTAGACGAAGTGGAGGACTTGTCATATTGGCGCGACCGAGTTTGGAGGTTGATATTGGAGGGGTTAACCTCATCAGACTTCATCATAAGGATTTGGTAGTCACCGGGACCAAAAGGTTGGGGGAGGTGGGCTGCTTAACCTAGCTGGGGTTGAGCAACAATAAAACCTTACTGAGGGAAAGGATTTGTGAGCACGACCAGTTGAGATGGCACAGGATTCTGAGGCAATTGTTGACCTCGAGAAGTTGCTTGAGCTTCCTACATTTGGCGCATCTGGGGTAAAAGAGGAAACTCATGTGTATAGTGGCCATGTACACCACAACATGCACAAGGCTTATTCGTGTGAATAGCCTTGTTCTGCTTGGGCTAGCCACCCTGTTGCTGGTTTTTGGTGTTAGGCTGGTTCCCTTGGGGTTCACTAGGCTTGTTACCTTGGTTACCCTTGTTATCCTTCCCCTTATTCTTTTTTTTCAAATTTTGGGGATTGGTAGCACTCTACTGCACAAACACTTATCCCTTAGGGGGGAGTCACTACTGGGGCTAAGGATGCGTGGGAGGTTGTGGCGCTAATACTTGAGGGGCTGGAGTGCTCGGCTATGCATAAGGAGGAGCAACAGTTTGGTAGATGGGTTGGGGCCCTCGAAACATGTTTCTAATAGGAGGGGCATAAGTGTTGGAGGAACTAGTGCCCCCATGTGGGTGGCCATAACTTTGTTGAGGGTATGGCGAAGAGTGTGAAAGGAATCCAATCATACCGTCAGCGGCATGAGATGCCCCCAGTGCATTGGCACCTCTAGGACGAAAGAGGTTTGGAATGACGGTATAGACATAAATGGATTGTGCATAAATAAGATCATATCTAAGTGGTCTGGAGAGCTTCTTCCTTGGTCTGAGGAAAATGGGACATGACATATTTCTCGATGGGGTATAAAAGGCTCTTAAGAAACCAATCTAGATAGACACGGTCTTCGAAAGTCAGGGCATGACATGTGCTCCTCCTTCGATGCCACTCTTGAACATGGTCAAAAAGATGAGTGGTGAAGGATTGACGAAATGTGATCAATAGCTTCATACTAGTGTCATACCGGAGAGGTAACTGGAAATATGAAAGGAACACTTTAGCAAACATCACGAAAATGGAATGAGAGGCAGAGGGCTGGTCTACATACCATTTTACAGTGTCTCCAATGAGTGTGCGTTGGAAGAGCCGAAGACGAATGGATTCATCTGTTATGGAGTTAGACAAACACCACATGTGGAAGGATCAAACATTGTTGGTAGGATCCTCCCCAGCAATACCCTCGAACTTTGGGATGTCTGAGGGAAGCTTAGTCGACATAGAGGGCAAACCATCATCATGGTGTATGGGTTCATTTATCAACTAGTTAAGATCCAGTAGACTTAATCCAGCCATCAAGGGGAGCATGGGGGTTGTCAAAACAGTTCCTGAGACTGTTCCACCTGATGTGACCATCGGTATAGAACTGGAGCCAACACCAGTTTGGGTTCCTGCACCAGTTGTGGGTCCAGACATGGTGACGATATGTAGTGAAGGAGGTTCGGAATCAAATGAGGAATCAAAAGGACCAGGAGAAGAGTCAGTATGGGGACTCAGAGGGCTGTGAACTCGAACCCGATGGGAAGGGGTAATACGCCCAAGCAGAAACTAGGGGTGAAGGCCTAACAATCTCTGCGACACGTGCCTTGGTGGTGCAATGATGGAAGGACACATGGAACACAGAATTGGTGAGGAGAGATTAACAGTATATCTTTGTCTCGATGTGAGGAGATAAATTTATTATGTTAAGTCTTGGCTTGGCGGTGTAAACTAAGCACCCTTCGCTTAAGGTGTGCTTGTATGTGCAAGTGTATTAATTAATGAAGTCCAGATCGTGTTTATAAAAAAAGAAAAAAGCTTGATGAAAAAAACTCAAATAAATAACAGAAAATGAAGAACAAAACAACCCCACCCAAACTGGGTTTACAAAAACTATACTGCTTGGTGGCTAAACCGATGGGAAATACACTAAAATAGTCAAGAGATCTGAATGTCATTGTGACTGGGATCAAGTGACACTAAACTGCTGGAAATTAGTGCAACAATAGTAAAAAACCATAGAGGGAGATCATTGCAAAAAGATAGGGAGATAGGTGAAATACTTAGGGCAACCGATGGGACCCTAAGGGAATGACCAAACAAGTTTAAATGTGAAACTATGGATGGTAGCAACCTATCTTAATAGATCTAAAACAAAATATTATAGATCTGGAAAATGTGGTTGAAAGTGTTGCAGAAACTCAAACTACTCACTTAGCTAAACTCCTAGAAAGGTGGAAGTGTACTAGAAGCCCTATAGGAGGCTAAATTCGACTTCGATGAGTAAAACATAGTGGATCAAGGTCTAAGTGGGATGATACTAATGTCAGACACCAAACAAACAACTCTTAGAAAAACCCAGAAACAGATCTAAGAAAAACCTTAAAACCCAGAAATCGCAAGTACTGACCTATTTCTTTATAGGAATCACAATTTTTGGGTTGAAAGGTGCGTTTTGAAGCCCAGATCGCATTTTTTGGGCTGAAAACTGTGATTTTTGTTCCGAGGATCCTAGTCGGAAAATATCGGAAAAAAGTGTCACCTTTGTTGCCACTGGTTCTTGTTGTTATCACTGAGAAGTTTTTACTAGAAGTTATCAGAAGAAGGAATCATCTGAGGTAACCAAAAACCACTCTTTTAGGCTAAGGTTTTAGCCAACCTAAATCCAGAGAGGGATCTCTCTTTATAATTTAACTTTGTTTTATGAGATTTTAGGCTAGTTCTTAGTGTGCATGGGGTTTTGATTTGGATTGAAGGTTGGGTGGTGGAATTCTGAGAACAGATGGATAGAGATGGGTCTTCACGCCATTGGGCTATGGAGTCAATCAATGGATACCATAACTGGACCAGATCATTAAAGGGAATGTTCATAGGGTAGGCTAGCAAAGCAAAAGGAAAATCTTCAAGTCTAATGGATGAAATTATTCTAACCAGGGTGAAAGGGCTGCTAAGAATCCTTGGACTAGGCTCAGAATGAAGAAAATAGGGTGATCATGAACAAAGGGAAATTAAGAATCCTTTGCTATAGACCAGGGGAGAAACTATGGAAGCTAAGGAGCAGTCAAGAATTCCCTAACTAAGATAGTTTAGTATAAAACATTCAGAATGCAAATAGTCAAGACAAAGTGTATTCAAGCAATTTCTGAAATATCATTCCTAGTTATACATTTAGATTTTAGAGAAACAAACAAGATTATGAAGAAAAAACATAAGGAAAGACAACATTGAACATAAAAGAATACTTATTTGTATTTCGCTTTACACAAGAATCCTGTAAAATATCTGATCTTTATTCCTTGATCCAGCAAGCCAATCCAGTCATTGATACAAGAGAATTTTGATTTGAGAGAAAAAGTCTATATAAATGTCTTGGAATCCACCCCAAATACTTCAAATGAAGAAGTATTTATACAAAAAATAATTACAAAATATCTCATAACAGTTTGAGATTTAATCTAGGAAATAAAATATATTCATGCATGAAGATAGAGATAGATGTGAAACTACTTCCTTTTGTCCCTTTTATTGCATTGTTGCTGGTTGTTTCTATTGAGTTTTAAGCCTTTTACGCTGGCTGATAGTTGTAGTATTTCCATGTTGGAGTATTCTTTACTTTGATCTTTCACTGATACTCTTTGACTCTGTTACTCTTTGACCCTGCTTATCTGTCTTTCACCTATTTCACCTCGTTGCCTTCAGATTTACTGTGGTAACTTTATAATGTAAAACTTTTCAAAGTAAATTTTTGTCATTTTTTCACACCATTCTACTTCAGACAATCTCACCTTTAACATTCTTCTATAAATTTTGTCTGCCTCTGTATATTCTTCAAAATTGAGCTTGGTGAGAAACATATGTTTCACCTCATGTTCTAAGAAAAAGAGGTTCTCTAATGTATCATACAATACTTTTCCAGTAGGAAAAGCTTTAATACCTGAAGAGCTAGCTTGTTCCTTGGCCAGCCTCCTAATTCTATCACTATAGTCCAATTGGGTCATGAGTTTATCATTGATGACCATAGGACTAGGAAGGCCTTTGTCCCTCAAAATTTGAAATTTGGCCATAAACCTGTCAATGGCCACCTGCATGTTGTGGCACTTTTCTTCTAAGTTGAGCAAAAGGTTTCTTTTGGAAAGAACCTTTTTAATCTCTAGGATGGCTTTAGTCCTATCCTCTACACCAAGCTCATGGAGGTGGATGAGTCGATTTGCATCTCTAGGTTAGTCTCCTAATTCTTCCTTTACTTTTTGGATAGCCTCAGTGGCTACCTTCACCAATTCAATTTTCTTAAATATAACTTGAATTGATGGCCAAATATCATTGGCAGATTCAATGATATTGGCCCAGAGTATTTCTTTGGTTTGTCTTAATGGCTTATGCAGTGTCAAATATTTCTCTAGGACTTCGATTTTCTCACCCATCCTTAGGGCTTTCTGTGTTTCTTCTCTTTGCTGAATTTGGGAAAGTTCACAGTCGGTTTCTAAACTTGCCACTTTTTCCTTCAATCTCTTGAGCTATGTAGCTTGAATGGACATCTCCTCCATAGCCTTTAACAGTTCTACTATTTTTTCAGTTGAAGTGCCTACTGCTATAGTGGACTCAGTTGAAATTGGCAGTGTTGTGGTAGGCGGAGCTGTAGATGCCAACGATGCTACCATTGTGGAAGGAACTGCTATTGTCACTGTGGGAATGGTAGTTGTGGAAGTTGTTGACGGGTCACTTTGCTTGGACTGAACCAAAATGTCCAACTTCTTCTCTATTTCTTTAAGATGATCATTTAGCTTTAGGACTAGGTCCATAAGCTCTTCATGTCCTTTTTGTGCTTCTAGGACTTCCATTGTTTGAGGGTGATGCAGCTGAGGAATTTTGAGCTACTTTTTAAGTGCACGATGTCATCATTCTTCTTTTTAATTAGCTGCTTTGTTGCTTTCACATCCTTGGGATCATGTCCCAATCCTATCACTAAGTCCTCTAAGGACTTGATTCTTGTATCTTTGGCCTGTGAAGAGGCCTACTCCAACTGAAACTAAGCTGACATATTGTTTAAAGAGTTCTGCAATTGGTGGGCTACTATGGCTTTCCATGTCAATCTAGAATAAATCATCTCACCGGTTTGCTTATGTAGCTCAATCTAGTCAATGGGATGAATAACCCTTGCCAATACTTCAAAATCCACTCTTTTAAAATATGTTCATGTCCTTGGCTGTTGAGTGGTCAGCTTAATGAAGGTCATTTTCATTTTTCCCTCTATAACATCATAGGCTGACATAAGCCTTATCTGATTGGTAGGTGTCATCTTCAAATACTATGCATAAGTTTGGGCTTTCAGCTTCTCATTCCTAGCTTTTATTTTTTTGTATCTCTCTTTGATGTCTTGGTCTTTATTTATTGGCATTCTGAACAAGGATACCTCAACACTTTTCTGCCTTTCCAACATCTCATTGTGTGATGTAGAAGGTTCTAGGATGCCTCCAGATGGAGTGGCATGCCCTATCTCTTTCTGTGTTGGTAACCTCAGTTGTCTCCTCTGTATATTCCTGTTCAGAAGCAAGATTTATTCTTTGTCTTTTAGCTGGCTTGTCTCTACATAGGCTTGTGATGTTGGTCTTTCTGAAGGAGTGGCCCCTTCCCTATTTCTCTTGAGGCATTTCTCCTCATTTAGAGGAGTTTGTAAGACTGGGAGGGTACTCATTGTGGCCTCTGGTTTGTCTATTTTCTGTGATTGTTCTGGTATGTTTGATTTTTCTCGTGCTTTTGATTCTTCTGGTACTTTTGATCATTTATGTACCTGTGATTCTCCCTGGACCTGTGATTCTCTTGGCACTTGCAGGAAAGAACCCTCATCAAGCTATTTCTCTAGATCAATTAAAGTGTTTTCCACAGAAACTTCAATGTTATCCCTGTCTTCTAAAGTGTTTTCCACCCATTCCAGTTGGTTGGCATACTTTTCTATTTCAAGGATACAATGGTGAATGTAGGGATCCATCTTGTTTTTTTGTCTTCTGTTGCAGATGAAATCCAATGGATCATACCTCCATATGAAGCTATGTTTTAGATTTAACCTTTGAAGGATTTGGTCTGCCTCCTTTTCATCTTCTCGGCTATTACAAATAAAGGGACCTAATTGTTTTTGATCCTGAGCTAGGATTTCTTTTTTAATTTGACAAATTGTACCTCATCTGAACTGATTATCTGCCTATAGTACTCCAAAGCTAATAACCTCATTGGGAAGTATTTGGGTAGTTTATATGGGGCCAGCTCACAGCCATAAATTCTAATCTCAGTGTGATTTTGGTACAAGTACCAATCCCACACTTTGGATTGTTTTGAGAGTTGCAGGATCCTCCTTAAATCTGAATTGATTCTTAGAGGAGGGCTACCTATTAGCATTGTCACAATGGGATGCAAAAATAGGTCTATGAAGTCTGTATATGAATATGGGGAGTCATTTGTGGATCAATGGAGTCCAGAAAATTACTGATCTAGGGTGACCTTTTCTGTCAAGCTTCTAGAGAGTAAATGGGAACTTACCAGCTTGGTAGTATAGAAAGAGGTGATACAAAACAAAGGAATACTTGAAGACTCGCTCATTACTCATCCTAAGGAACTGGTCATGCATCCTATCAGCTATAAACTTGGCATAATCATAAATAACAGTAGGAGGTTGTCCTGGAGTGTATATGGACATGAAAGTGAAGATGATCTCATCTATATACTCACTGGTGGTATAACCTAGGACACTGGATATCATTTCTACAATGTCTTAGCCAAATGGGGAAAATGTGGTATACAAATATGGAGGAGGTTCTTTAGGGGTTCACTTTTCTTCCACAATGTAGGTTTGGATTATTTGGGCCAGTCTTGCAGGGTTGAGCTTGGGAAATAAGTCCAACAGGACTCCAATGGAGAAAGGAGTCAAGTTTTGCCCTGGTTGAAGTTGCAGCATCTCATTTATTGATTCATCACTGATGGTGAAAAGTATGGTCTGGTTAGGGGACATCACTGCCCTTTGACTGGGGATGTAGTTTGCATGGTAGTAATGGACAATTTCTAGGAAAATGTGAACTTTAGGGAATTGGTACGTGGGCAAATTGGACTCCCAAAACCCAATTTTATCAACATGGTTCAAGTATTGGTCTCTGTATTGGTAGTATAGTTTGAGAGGGGATTCATGGACAAAGGTCGTTGGGTTGTATTATATTCTTTCCATGACTAGCCAACGCAGTTAACTGGGAGGTTAGAGGGGGGGTGGAGCCCCCCTTTGTTGCGCCGATTGTGTAGCCAGGGGGGGGGGGGGCACAAGGG
>APFE030000340.1:86338-102948 GCA_000404065.3 Pinus taeda
GACATTGCACATGCAGTGGGAGTATTGAGTAGGTTTATGTCAAAACAAGGGAAGGAGCACTGGACAACAGTGAAGCGGCTTTTCAAGTATTTGCGTGGCACTAGTGATTATGGTTTTTGCTACCAAGGAAGATTAGGATTGGACAAAATGTTGGATATTCATGGCTTTTTTGATGCAGACTAGGTTGGAGATCTGGATCAGAGAAGATCTACAAGTGGGTATGTGTTTAACCTATTTGGAGGTGTGGTCAATTGGATGAGTAAGAAACAATCTGTAGTGGTACTATCAACTACAGGGGCAGAATACATGGCAGCCACTCATACAAGCAAGGAAGCAGTTTGGTTGCAGAGATTTTGTTCAAGTATGGGGTTAGTACAGGGAGCTATAAGGATAGACTGTGACAGCCAAAGTGCAATTTTCTTGGTAAAGAACCCTACATATCATTCAAAGACAAAGCTCATTGATGTTCAATATCACTTTGTGAGGGATATGATAGAAGACAAAAAGATGTTGTTGGTAAAGGTGGACACTTTGAAGAATACTGCAAATGTATTGACAAAATCTATGAGCTCTGAGAAGTTCTCTTGGTGTAGATAGACAATGGGTGTTTTAGGGCTGGAAAAATGACTAAGCTCTCTTATGGCCCCATGTGGAAAGAAAACAACAAGTGGGAGAATGTTGGGTTGTGTTATATTCTTTCCACGACTAACCCATGTAGTTAACCGGGGGGTTAGAGGGGGCGGAGCCCCCCTTCGTTGCGCCGATTGTGTAGCGGGGGGGCAGGGGGGGTCACAGGGGGTTTGAAGCGTATCCATAACCCCACTTTATGGGTTTGGGGCAACGCCCCTAAAAATTTTGGTTTTGAACTCTATGTTAGGTTGGGCGGACCCACCTATGGTTTTGTGCATGATTTTCGCACATGTTTTTTGGACGCGATGGTTTTCAGTCCATAGTATTGGATGCAATGGTTTTCGATCCATGGTATTGGATGCTTTAGCGTGTATAAATATGTATTATAACATTGAAAGGAACATAATGAAAAATTAAACTGGTAGTCCTGGTTTTGGGATCCAGGGGAAATCTCTATGTATATGTGTTTTATGTATTATTCTCTCGCATTGTTTATTTTCTGTGTTTTAGAATTCTTATGCAGGTAATTTCTGTACAGGGTTAAAACCGACAGAGGTGTCCTTTATCTAGAAATCCTTGTCTACTAGGGGGAGATGGTCTAGGCTAGATGGGGAGTGGAAATAGGTCTCACATCCATGGTAATTGGGGCAACCATTCTCAGTTCTTGTGGATTTGAGAATGGGAGAGGTGGTTTTCAGTTTTTAGGGCAATGGTGGTTCAGTACAGTGTAAGCTTAATTTACTTGAGTTTCTTTAATTAATTTTTCACTTTAACTAATAAAACTCAGTAACTTGTTCTGAAATTAAGACATTTTCCAGTGAATTATGGCTTAAATACTTGGAATTAAGGAGAACTGGCTCTTAATAGGGAAACTAGCAACTGCGAACGGTTGAAAAGGTTCTGAGTAGGCTGGAGAGCAAACTGGGTGCTCTGTGGTGTCTTTAGGGTGCAATTGGATGTAGGTTGAAAATTTTGACGTTCGCAAGTGTGTGCATGGAGCTTTTCAGTTGAAAAAATGATAAAACAAATGATTTGGGGATTTTTTGGCTTTATGCGCAAAAGTCAATTTTGGCAGGTACAAGTTAACATTGGTCCTTTTTCATGTAGTGGGGTCAACAATGGCTTTTTTGGCACATAGCGGGTAGGTGGTAAGTGGTTTCCATTGCACCACTTTTGGGTGTTCAGTAGTATTGGGGGGAGGCCACCCGATTCCATACATTGAGCGACACGTAGCCTCGGGGGCCCAGCGGAAAACAACTCTTTTCAGGCAGGTAATGTTCGGATGTCGGGGCCCGTTCGAAATGGATGAGGGTCGTCTAATGTGGAGAGGAGCGATCATGCAGTGATCGGGTAGTGGAGTTGCATAGCGGGTAGTGGGGGGGCCTGGGTGGTAATTAAGTGTAGCGGTTTTAAGTTAATGAGGGATTAAGTTGGGGTTAAGGCGTTAGGGTCATTAGGGGATGGTTTAATTGGTTTTTTGACTAACTTAATCGCAGATCGATTAGTTAGTGGGTTTGGGTAGAAAATCATAGTTTATATAATTAAACTACGGTATGATTAATTAATATTGTGGGAGTTAAATATATGGGAAATGGGTTTTTGTTTGGGATTTAATAAAACGAGCGGAAAGGGGTAGAATACCCTAAGTATATGATATTTCATGTTTTAATGCTTTTCCGCTAATAACATAAAAAATTAGGATATAGTGTTTGTGTGGGTTTTTGATATGAAATTGAGTTATGTGGGGGAAAAAATACTTTTCCTAGGTAAAAGTATTTTAACCTTAGGAAAAGAGGATTATTAAGAAAATGAATGAACTGAAGGGGGGGATGAATTTTTATGAGAGGGATGAATTTTTAAGAGTATAGTAATTTCTAGTTAATCTGGGTCATTCATTAGGCGAATGATCTGACGGTAGAAGTTATGTTTAGTTTAGGGATTTTTGCCCTAGGAGGAAACCCCTCACTATATATGAGGGAACTGTATTGCATCTATGTAGATCTGTATTTTGAGTGAGGAAGAGAGAGGAGATTGAGAGCGAAGAGGGAGTTACAGCGGATCTTCTGTAGGTTGTATCTCTTCAGTTTACTAGATAATAATAAAATAAGGATTGGTTGTTTCTCTGTGGACGTAGCCCAAACTGGGTGAACCACATATATCTGTGTCTCTCTTGTTTTATGAGTTTTCTATGTTTATATTTATGCAATATTTTATGTGTTCCATTGCTCTATAATATATAATTTCCTAACACTAAAGTTTGGATTTCTCATTGGAGGTGCCTGTTGATTATCCCATTGAGGCTTCCTCTCAATGTTCTCTATCCTATCCATCAGTTTTTCCATACCCTTGGTTAGAACATCAATTTTAAGTTCAGAGGGTGAGGCTTCATCTTTCACGGATCCTCTCCTTTCATTCCTAACCTTAGCTCTTTTTGCTAGCAAGTTGGCTTCTACACTAATTGCTACACTCTGCATGTCTTCTAAAGTTGGAGGATTTCTCTCTTTGAGTTGGAAGGCCATATCAATATCAAAACCATCAGGAAACTTTATCAGTGCTAATTCAGGTGGGGGTCTAAGATTGACTGCTATTGCATTGTATATATTGTTAAATCTGGTACAGTAATCCTAGACTGTTTCATTTGGTCCTCCCCTGATGTTTTCATATTCTGAAAGGATCTATAGAGGGTTATTTTTCTTTTCACATTTATTTAAAAATTGTTGATAAAATATTTCTAAACTATCTATGCTATTAGCAGGTAAATCTCTAAACCATTTTCTTACATTGCCAGCTAGATTCTAAGCAAAAAGTCTCATATGAACATCTCCGATATCAATTTCATGTAATTCGAAGTAGTCTGTCATTTTGTTTACATGATGTTGTGTTGTATAAGGTCCTATGCCATCAAATTGGACAATTTTGTTCTGGTAATCTTGTGGCATGGCACCAAGTGGGGCAGGTAACACAAGAGGAGCATATCTATTTGCCATGGTTCTAAATTGGGTAGAGCTAAGAAGTGGGGTTGGAGTACTAAGAGATGATATAGTAGTTGATGGAGAACTGGGAGTAATAGGTGATTGATGTGTAATGATAGGTTGGTAGGGAAGTGGAGGTATAAATGGAGGTGAGGAATGAACTTCAAAGGTGGAAGGCAATAATGGTGAACTAAGGGTAGTTGACACTAGTTCAGAAAGCTCAGGGATCTTAGCAGTAGTAAGAGATTACTGAGGGGAATTTAGAATATACTCATGAATTGATTGGTTTGCCTTTTGGACTTCGACGTCTGCAATAAACTCTGGATGTAGAACTATGTCATCAAGTACACTTTCAGACTTGGTTCTGAATAGGGAAAGGTCAAATGGCTCATCAAAGGGGAGGTCTTCTGAAAACAACCACTCATTAGGGCATGAATTTTCTTTGATTAAAGGTGTTGGACTGACTGGACTCTCTTCTCTTTTGGATCTTCTCGAAATCAGGTTGGGATTATTCACTACTGGGGCATGGTTTGGATCTGGATTGGCCCTAGTATAGTGAGTTCTCCTTGAAGCTAGAGTTTTGAGATTTTCTAGTTACTTTCCCTTTATGAAATTTTGTAAATAACTTCTAATAAACCCTTCAAGAGGCTTGAAATAAAGATTTGAAATTTTCTCAAAGGTTTATTAAGACTAAGGATTTAAGTCCCCAGTATGATCGCCACTATGTTATCATTCAGAAGTTTTCCCTGGAAGTTATCAAAAGAAGGAATCATCCGAGGTAACCAAAAACCAATATTTTAGGCTTAGGTTCTAGCCAACCTAAGTCCAGAGAGGGATCTCTCTTTATAATTTAACTTTTTTTTATGAGATTTTAGGCTAGTTCTTAGTGTGCATGGGGTTTTGATTTTGGATTGAAGGTTGGGTGATGGAATTCTGAGAACAGATGGATAGAGCTAGGTCTTCACACCATTGGGCTATGGAGTCAATCAATGGACCAGATCATTAAAGGGAATGTTCACAGGGCAGGCTAGCAAAGAAAAAGGAAAATATTCAAGTCTAATGGATGCAATTATTCTAACCAGGGTGAAAGGGTAGCTAAGAATCCTTGGATCAGGATCGGAATGAAGAAAAGAGGGTGATCGCTTTTTTTTGGTTGGATTGACGACAGGAGCTCTGGTTCTAAGATATAACTAAGCAAGTGACAGAGGGAAACAAGCACCCATGGAGACATAAGGAGGAGAGAGCTCCACTCCCTCCTACAGTAATATGGTTGCAAACAGAGGAAGAGGGGGAAAAAGAACAAACCTCCACAACCCTTGGAGGTCAAGGCACAAAACACTGAAACTCGAGAGGCGGAAGGCAGCAAAACCCATGAAGATCAAGGGGCCCACGAAGAAGACTATCAGGGGGAGAAAGAGGAAAACAGAGGTCAGGGATTAGAGAACAGAGTTAAGATGGGGCCCTATAAAACCAAGACCATAACTAAACCTTGGGTTATTCTGAATGATCCAGCTCTGCAAGCGCACAGGGATCACATGGAAAACTATGCCATCATATGCAAATTTATGGGAATCTAGCCATCAGAGAAAGCGTTGTACACCTAGATAAAATACAACTGGAAACCAAAGGGGGAGTTAAATATACATCTTGGATCCAATGGTTTTTTTACTGTGGTGTTTATGAACATGGAAGACAGAGACATGATCTTTGAAGGAGGGCCATACTTCTTTGCAGCTGTTGGTCTCTATATGTGGCCATGGACGATGAACTTTGTGCCAAAATGAGAAACCATCACTTTGGTACAGGTATGGATTCGACTATACTCCTTACCTTTAGATTACTAGATGCTAGAGTCTTTAAAAGCTATAGGCAATAAATTAGGTCATTTCTTAAAAAATTTAGAGGAAACTCTACGGGGAACATATACATCCTATGCCCGAATATGTGTGGAGATGGACTGATCAGGAGCCCTTCCAGATGAGGTCATTCTAGAAGTCTATGATGAGGAATGGGTTCAAACAGTTGACTATGAACATATCCCGTTCAGATTTCACAAATGTCATGAGCATGGGCATCTATCCAGAGACTGTCCTCTTAATAGAAGGGAGGAAAACCTAAACACCAACAAAGGGAAAGATCAGATAGGTTTCACCAAAGTAGGAGGAAAAGGAAAAGGAGGGGGAAGGAAGACACAAAAGAACCCTATGGTGAATGATAAAACAAAAGGTTACAACATTTTTGAGATCTTAGGAGAAAAGGAAGCAAAAGGAGGGGATCACGAGAGCACAGAGAATCAGGCAGCAAGGGGGAAAGAAAAAGAGACCAGCATGGAGTTCACTAAGGAACAAAATGAACACACAATGGAACCCTTGAGTACCATGGATATAGAAAAAGACCAGGAAATGACTCAAAGTGAAAGTGGTATAGAGGATCAAGACTTATAGGAGATCCTGGAAAGGGAGAACCTAGAACTGGAAAAGTTTCTAGAACAGGGAGGAAACCTGGGAATAAACTCCATCCCTCAGGGGGATGTGGACAAGGTCCAATAGATATTCCTTAACAAGACACATCAAACAGCTGCAGGAGCCAAAAGAGGACATGACAACCAGGAAAACAAAGGAACTTCCTTAATAGGATTAATAACAGGCAAACTAACAAAGTATCCAGGCAAGAGGAGGGGAAGAAAAAGACAGAAATAACTATTACTGGAGTGTGGCAAACTCATGATTGACTTAGGAAGGATGAAAGACCTTTCCATTTACTCCTTTAAAACCCTCCTCAATGAAAATCACAACCTAGAACATTAGAGGACTAGGGAGCAGAAGAAAACAGAGGAATCTAGGTAAAATAATCAGAGAAGAAAAACCTGACATAGTATTCATACAGGAAACAAAATGCTCAATGGAGAGGATCCGCGAAAAACATAGTAAATGGGTAAATAGATATGAATACCTTGAAGTTAAGGCAAATAGATCTGTTGGTGGCATTCTCACTCTATGGGATCCACAGAAATTTGGTGTGATTGATGCGGAGGCATCCAAACATCACCTTTCTCTGATTTTCCAACCGATGGGTGATAGACAATGTTACATGATCACCAATGCCTATGGTCCGTAGCCAATGGAGGACAAAATTTGACTCCTCACAACACTGGAGGATATGAAGAAGAGATACCCAGCTCTACCCTAGATTCTTGGAGGTGATTTTAACATAACAAAATCACTCATGGAGAAGAAAGGAGGAACTAGAGTACTTGGTAGAGACTCAGTTGCCTTCCAGAACTTCATCACCAGTATGAAATTGGTTGATATGGAAACAAACAATGGAATCTTCACTTGGAATAACAAAAGAGGGGGCCCTATCCAAGCGGCCTCAAAATTGGACAGATTTATGGTTTCAGAGGAACTTCTTCTCAGGGGAAGCAGCATTACTGCACTCATACTACCTTTTGGGGGTTCAGATCACTGGTCTATCCAATTGGAAGCTTCCCTTTTTGGAAAACCAAGGAACACCCCCTTCAGGTTTGATAACGCTTGGCTAACGCATTCAGATTTCCTAACAAACATTGAAAAATGGTGGAAGGAAGAGCTTCACCTTCAAGGTTCAAAGATGTTCCTTCTACACTGTAGGCTCAAACACATTAAAGGCAGACTCAAAGAGTGGAATAAAAGGGAATTTGGTAACATCTTCAAAGCTAAAGGAGATGTGGAAAAGAAACTAAAGGAAATAAATCAGATTCTTATCACAGAAGGCTATATAGATGAAAGGAAAGAGATGGCAGAGTCACTCCAGCAGGAGTGGGACAATAGATGTCTTCAAGAGGCAATATTCTGGAGACAAAATTCCATGAGTTCAATGGATTAAAGAAGGGGAGAAAAACACCAAATTCTTTCACAGATCCACCATAGCTCATAGAAACAATAATAGAACTGTGAAACTTACAGATCACCATGGAATACAGAGAAACACTCATGAAGAGATGGAGAAGGTTCTACTCCAGCATTTTCAGAAAATTGCTAAGGAAACCTCAGAAGACAAATACCAGTTTACGAAAAGATTTACTCAGTACATCCCTAAATTGGTTACCAGAGAAGATAATTTCAATCTCAATAGACCAGTAACATAGGAAGAAATTTAGGAAGCCGTGAAAGAGATGCAAAATGGGAAAGCACCAAGCCCAAATGGCTTTAATGTGGACTTTTTCAAAGCTTGTGGGAGGATAGTGAAACAGAACATCCTGGAGGTAGTGGAAGACTCTCAGAGATTTAAGAAAGTCTTAAAGGTGCTCAATGAATCTTTCATAGCCTTAATCCCCAAACAGGAAAAGGCCACCTCTCCAGATAGATTTAGACCTATAGTTTTATGTAATGTGATATGCAAAATTATATCCAAATTCATTGCCAATTGTCTCAAACCTCTCCTCCCAACCCTAGTGTAAGAGGAGAAAATAGGTTATGTGGAAGGAAGACAAATTCTAGATAATATAATTCAAGCACATGAAATGGTTCATTCACTCATTACCAACAAACAGGAAGGAATTATAATTCAACTGGACATAGAAAAGGCCTATGACAAACTTAGCTGGTCATACATAAGTGCAATATTAAAATCCTATGGCTTTGATTAGGGATTAAATGGGTTATGGCACTAGTTACCACCACCAGTTGTTCAATTCTTCTCAATGGCTCTCTTTCCAGAACCTTCAAGCCTTCTAGAGGTCTCAGGCAAGGTGATCCTCTTTCTCCTTTATTTTTCATTCTAATGATGGAAGGGTTAGGGAGAGATATCAGAGCTACTAAGGAGGAAGGGAAAATTTAGGGTTTGAGAATTACTCAAGGTGGGGACACGGTGACACATCAACAATTTGTGGATGATACTATGCTTCAAGGCACACCCATTGTCAAGGAAGCCAAAGCATTCAAATAGATTATGAGTGAGTTTGCTAGGGTAGCAGGCACAAAGGTAAGTCTCATTAAATCAAAGATCTTCTTTTTCAATACGGATATTTCAATTCAAAGAAATCTTTCCAGAATTTTGGGCTTTCAAAGGGAGACACTGCCTGTGAAGTATTTGGGAGTTCCTCTCACTGACAAATCACTTCACAAGGATATCTGGGAGCATGTTCTTAATAAGCTAAAAGATAAGATTAATAAAAGGACAAATAGAGCACTAAACCTAGCAGGGAGACTGATTCTCACTAAAGTTGTCCTCCAAAGTATCCCAATCTATATGCTCTTTTCCATTCGAGCACTAGCCGGTGTAATTACTAATATAAGAAACATTCAGAGAGACTTTCTCTAGGGGAAAGGTGAAGAAAAGAAGAAATGGACCCTAGTGGCATGGGACAGAGTATGCAAACCTAAGTCCCATGGTGGCTTGGGTCTTCATGACCCAGGAATTCTTAACAGAGTTCTTGGAGCCAAAATCTGGTGGAGATGGCTAAAAGAAATACAAGCCCACTGGGCAAAACTTTGGAAGCACAAATATGCTAGCAAATGATAGGAGAACAATCTAATCAAAATGACAGGATAGGTAAAAGGTTCAGCAATTTGGAACAGGGCATGGGAGAATAGGGCCCTAGTCCAAAATCACAGTTTCTGGGAGATCAGAAATGGAAACCTAGCTTGGTTCTAAGAGGACAATTGGCAACAGGAGGACAATCTCCGAAGAGAAGAATTAGCAGACATTCACATCGATACCATCAACAAAGGACTAAGTTGGGTAAGTGACTATTGGGACCAATCAATGAACAATGGGAAATGGAGAACATGGAAACTTCCAGATTATAGTGGAATGGGCATGCTGCATACTCAAGCTATAGCCCTTAAAGGGCTTTTAGACAAGAGACAAATCTTAAACTCAAACTTGAACGATCAACTACGATGGGGAAAGAACAAGATGGGTCTTTTCAACCTTAAGGAAGCCAAATAATAGATGCAGGGCTTAACCTTCCAAACACTGATAAGAAGTGGAAAGAAATCTGGGAAAATCATCGTTGGATGAAAGTCAAACTGTTCAAGTGGCTGGTTCAGTAGGTCAAGATTCTAACATGGGATAACCTAAGAAAAAGAGGCTTTGTTGGCCCCTCAATATGTCACTTATGTAGACAACAGGAAGAAACTACAAATCATCTACTGAATAGATGCACTTTCACTACAATACTTTGGAATTGGGTAGGAGAAGTCTTTGAGCAGATAGACAGAAATGTTAATGACATCATTACTACATTGAAGAATTGGCGGAATTTTTTTCGAATAATGAGATCATTAACTCCGCCTGGATGCTGACCCCAGGATTCATAATCTGGAATGGCTGGAAGGAGCGCAACAACAGGATTTTCAAGGAGAAAGCGAGTTCAGTGAGCAACATCCTTAAGCTAATCCTTAAACAAATCAAAGATACTGTTCATATCCTGGGAGGTGCAGCTACTGGCAAACCCATCGGACAAAGAGAGGCCAGAATTTTGGAGAAGTTAGAGCTCAAGGTTCATCCCCCTCTGGGTTCTATGCAGATTAACAAGAATACCTCAACAGATAAGTCTTCTTGGCAATCCCCTTCACATGGCTTTTTAAAATTTAACATAGACAGGGCCTCAAAAGGGAATCCGAGAGAATCTGGTTATGGAGGGGTCTTGAGGGATGAGGAAGGAAGCATACAAGTCATCTTCCACAGATATCTAGGAAAAGCAACCAACAATATGGCTAAGCTCATGGCAATGGAATTATGCCTGGAAATATTGCTAAAGTACAGCATTGACAATGTCATCATTGAGGCTGACTCAGAAGTAGTCATTAACTCAGTGAAGAGGATAAATGTTGGCTCTGCTCTTGAGAAAATCTCAAAACACTGGTGGCTTTTGCAAGTCTACCAAAGAATTCAAGGGCACCTAAGAAGGATGAGAACTCTAGGTTGGTGCATGTTCACAGGGAAGCCAACAAAGTGGCAGATTGGCTTTCCAATGAGGGGGTTCAAAAAGGGCATATTGATTTGTGCTGCTAGTGGGAGGAGATAACAGGTGACAGGTTGAAAGAGGGATGCTCATCCAAGGCCTTCAGCGACTAACAGTAGTATCAGAAAAATTCAAGAGATAGAATTTTCTGAAATAGAGCCACAGAGACGAGCTCTAGTTGAGCCGGATTCATTATGAAATTTTATGACATAAGTGAGATCCTTTTTAGGATGCAGGTCTATGTCAGCCTCCTTAACCTAGGTAATAGAAAACCATAAGTCTCAAGGGGATGGCCGGAAGACGGGATATTCATCTTCCTTTGGCCTGTGCGCTGGAGTCCAGATTTTCTCGGCAGACACAAAACCCCTGCTTTTATTCCTGTGATAGCATTACTACCCTGGGGGTGGTTTCTAGTTTATCGCATGCTCATCAAGACAGAAGTGGTTTTTCACAATCAGGAGCGATTCCACTCACCACACAACACATGGCTAAGGGTGGGAGGGAAATACCACCCTCATCACGCGGTAACTATCGGGACTTTAGGTTCAAGCGATATGATCCTTAACCATTGGATCAAGTGAGGACAATCCACGACCAGAAATAAACGTGCATGTTGGTGGGTCCAAAACAGAGGTTATATTTTGAGCTATTTGCACAACCTCACTAGAATCGCGCGCAAAGGGTGGATTTTGGGTGGTAAAAGTGAACGAAGGCTATGTCAAAAATGGACCCAATATGATTATAACTTATGGTCTATTAGGTTCTTCGGGTCCGATTTGTTTGTTAAAAGGTGAGCTTGTTGGCCACCCAATATGTTTTTAATCCGCTGGATCTTTAGCTTACGATCTATTGGTCAGTTTTGTTCACTTTTTCGTCTTGACACCATGGATTGGGGTGGGCCTGTCTTATTGGTGGGCCTCACCACTAAGGTCGCCTTTTGTATACTATTTCTCCTTTTTCAATTGAATAGAAGGATCTGCTCTTGCCCTAGCAAAAGAGAAGAAAAGAGGGTGATCATGAATAAAGGGTAATTAAGAATCTTTTGCTATAGACCAGGGGAGAAACTACGGAAGCTAAGGAGCAGTTAAGAATTCCCCAACTAAGATAGTTTAGTAGAAAACATTCAGAATGTAAATAGTCAAGACGGAGTGTATTCAAGAAATTTCTCAAATATCATTCCTTGTTATACATTTAGATTTTAGAGAAACAAACAAGATTATGAAGAAAAAACATAAGGAAAGAAAAAATTGAACATAAAATAATACTTATTTGAATTTCGCTTTACCCAAGAATCCTGTAAAACATTTAATCTTTATTCCTTGATCTAGCAAGCCAATCCAATGATTGATACAATAGAATTTTGATTTGAGAGAAAAAGTTTATAGAAATGTCTTGGAATCCACCCCAAATACTTCAAATGAAGAAGTATTTATACAAAAAATAATTACAAAATATCTCATAACAGTTTGAGATTTAATCTATGAAATAAAATATCTTCATGCATGAAGATAGAGACATACGTGAAACTGCTTCTTGCTATCCCTTTTACTATGGTGTTGCTGGATGTTTCTATTGAGTTTTAAGCCTTTTAAGCTGGCTGCTAGTTGTGGTATTTCCATGCTAGAGCCTTATTTACTTTGATATTTCAGTGATACTCTTTGACTCTGTTACTCTTTGACCCTACTTATCTATTTTTCACCTATTTCACCTCGCTACCTTCAGATTTATTGTGGTAACTTTCTGATGTAAAACTTTTTCAAGTAATTCTATCATTTTTTCCCACCATTCTGCTTCAGGCAATCTCACCTTTAAGATTCTCCTATAAATTTCATCTGCCTCTGTGTATTTTGCAAAATTGGGTTTGGTGAGAAATAGATGTTTCACCTCATGTTCTGAAAAAGAGGTTCTCTAATGTATCATAGTGTACTTTTATAGTATGCAAAGCTTTAATGCCTGAAGAGTTGGCGTGTTCCCTGGCCAGCCTCCTAAATATATCACTATAGTCCAATTGGGTCATGAGTTTATCATTGATGACCATAGGACTAGGAAGGCCTTTGTCCCTCAAAATTTGAAATTTGGCCATAAACCTGTCAATGGCCACCTGCATGTTGTGGCACTTTTCTTCTAAGTTGAGCAAAAGGTTTCTTTTGGAAAGAACCTTTTTAATCTCTAGGATGGCCTTAGTCCTATCCTCTACACCAAGCTCATGGAGCTCATACCTGTTCTTACTGTTGAGGAGGTGGATGAGCCGATTTGCATCCTCAAGTTGGTCTCCTAATTCTTCCCTTACTTTCTGGATAGCCTCAGTGGCTACCTTCACCAACTCAATTTGCTCAAATATAACTTGAATTGATGGCCAAATATCATTGACAGAGTCAATGATATTGGCCCAGAGTATTTCTTTAGTATGTCCTAGTGGCTTCTGTAGTGTCAAATCTTTCTCTAGGACTTTGATTTTCTCACCCGTCCTTAGGGATTTATGTGCTTCTTCTCTTTGCTGAATTTGGGCAAGTTTACATTCAGTTTCTACACTTGCCACTTTTTCCTTTAATCTCTTGAGCTATGTATCTTGAAGGGACATCTCCTCCATCCTTTACCAAATTTGTTGTTTTTACAGTTAAAGTGCTTGTTGCTGTAGTGGACTCAGTTGAAATTGGTAGTGTTGTGGCAGGTGGAGCTGTAGGTGCCAAGGATGCTGCCATTGTGGAAGAAACTGTTGTTGTCACTATGGGAATGGCAGTTGTGGAAGTTGTTTCCAGGTCACTTTGCTTGGACTGAATCAAAATGTCCAACTCCTTCTCTATTTCTTTAAGTTGATCATTTAGCTTTAGGACTAGTTCCATAAGCTCTTCATGTCCTTTTTGTGCTTCTAGGACTTCCATTGTTTGAGGGTGATGCCGCTGAGGAATTTTGAGCTGCTTTTTTAGTGTAGCGATGTCATCATTCTTCTTTTTAATTAGCTGCTCTGTTGCTTTCACATCCTTAGGATCATGTCCCAATCCTATCACTAAGTCCTCTAAGGACTTGATTCTTGTATCTTTGGCCTGTGAAGAGACCTTCTCCAACTGAAAATGAGTTGATGTATTGTTTAAAGAGTTCTACAATTGGTGGGATGCTATGGCTTTCCCTGTCAATGTAGAATAAGTCATCTCACCAGTTTGCTTATGTAGCTCAATCTAGTCAATGGGATGAATATCCCTTCCCAGTACTTCAAAATCCACTCTTTTAAAATATGTTGCTATCCTTGGTTTCTCAGTAGTCAGCTTAATGAATCATTTTCATTTCCCCTCTTTAACATCATAGGCTAGCATAAGCCTTGTCTGATTGGTAGGAGTCATCTTCAAATACTGTGAATAAGTTTTGGCTTTCGGCCTCTCATTCCTAGCTTTTATTTCTTTGTATCTCTCTTTGATGTCTTGGTCTTTATCTGTTGGCATTCTGAAAGAGGATACCTCAACACATTGTTGCCTTTCCAACATCTGAGTGTGTGATGTGGAAGGTTCTAGGATGCCTCCAGATGGAGTGGCATGCCTGCTCCTATCTTTTTCTGTGTTGGTAACCTCAGTTGTCTCCTCTGTATATTCCTGTTCAGAAACAGGATTTATTCTTTGTCTTTTAGCTTGGCTTGTCTCTACATAGGCTTGTGATGTTGGTCTTTCTGAAGGAGTGGCCCCTTCCCTATTTCTCTTGAGGTTTTTCTCCTAATTTAGAGGAGTTTGTAAGACTGGGGGGTACTCATGGTGGCCTTTGGTCTGTCTGTTTTCTCTGATTGTTCTAGTATGTCTGATTTCTCTGGTGCTTTTGATTCTTCTGGTAATTTTGATCCTTCTTGTACCTGTGATTCTCCCTGGACCTATGATTCTCCTAGCACTTGCAGGAAAGAACCCTTATCAAGTTGTTTCTATAGATCAATTAAATTGTTTTCCAAAACAACTTCAGTGCTATCCCTGTCTTCTAAAGTGTTTTCCACCCATTCCAGTTGGTTGCCATACTTTTCTATTTCAATGATATGGTGATGTATGTAGGGAGCCATCTTGTTTTTTTGTCTTCTATTGCAAATGAAATCCAAGGGATCATACCTCCATATGAAGCTCTGTTTTAGATTTAACCTTTGAAGGATTTGGTCTGCCTCCTTTCCAGCTTCTTGGCTATTACAAATAAAGGGACCTAATTGGTCTTTAATCCTGAGTTGTGCCTTCTTTTTGGCTTTGACAAAGTGTACCTCATTTGAATTGATTATCTACCTGTAGTACTCCAGAGAAAATAACCTCATTGGGAGGTATTTGGGTAGCTTATATGGGGCCAACTCATAGCCATAAATTCTAATCTCAATGTGATTTTGGTATAAAGTACCAATCCCCCACTTTGGATTGTTTTGAGAGTTACAGGATCCTCCTTATATCTGAACTAATTCTTGGAGGGGGGCTGCCTATCACCATTGTCACAATGGGATGCACAAATAGGTCTATGAAGTCTATATATGAATATGGGGAGTTATATTTGTGTATCAATGGAGTCCAGAAAATTATTGATCTAGGATGACCTTTTGTGTCAAGCTTTTGGAGAGTAAATGGGAACTTATCAGCTTGGTAATATAGAAAGAGTTGATACAAAATAGAGGAATACTTGAAGACTCGCTCATTACTCATCCTAAGGAACTGGTCATACGTCCTATCAGCTATAAACTTGGCATAATCATAAATACCAATAGGAGGCTATCCTGGAGTGTATATGGACATTAAAGCCAATATGATATCATCTATATACTCACTAGTGGTATAACCTAGGACACTGGATATCATTGCTACAATGTCTTGGCCAAATGGGGAAAATATGGTATACACATATGGAAGAGGTTCCTTGGGGGTATACTTTTCTTCCACAATGTAGGTTTGGATTATTTGGGCCAATCTTGTAGGGCTGAGTTTGGGAAATAAGTCCAACAGGTCTCGAATGGAGAGGGGAGTCAAGTTTTACCCTGGTTGAAGTTGCAGCATCTCATTTATTGATTCAGCAGTAATGGTGAAAAGTATGGTCTGGTTAGGGGACATCACTACCCTTTGACTGGGGATGTATTTTGCATGGAAGTAATTGACAATTTCTAGGAAAATGTGAAATTTAGGGAATTGGTACTTGGGCAAATTGGACTCCCAAAAACTAATTTTATCTACACGGTTTAGGTATTGGTATCTATATCGGCAGTATAGTATGAGAGGGGATTCATGGACAGAGGTGTCCTTTATCTAGAAATCCTTGTCTGCCAGGGGGAGATGGTCTAGGTCTAGATGGGAAGTGGAAATAGATCTCACACCCATGGGAATTGGGGCAGCCATTCTCAGTTCTTTTGGATTTGAGAATGGGGGAGGTGGTTTTAAGTTTTTAGGGCAATGGTGGTTCAGTACAGTGTAAGCTGAAGTTACTACAGTTTCTTTAATTAACTTTTCACTTTAACTAATAAAACTCAGTAACTGGTTCTGAAATTGAGAGGTTTTCCAGTGAATTATGGCTTAAATACCTGGAATTAAGGAGAATTGGCTCTGAACAGGGAAACTGGAAACTATGAACAGATGAAAAGGTTCTAAGTAGGTTGGAGAGAAAACTGGGTGCTTTGTGGCGTCTTTAGGGTGCAATTGGACGTAGGTTGCAACTTCAACGTTTGCAGATGCGTGTATGGAGCTTTTTAGTTGAAAAAACGATCAAACAAATGATTCGGGGCTTTTTTGGCTTTATGCGCAAAAGTCAATTTTCGCAGGCACGGGTGAACAGCGGTCGTTTGTCATGTAGCGGGGTGAACAGTGGATTTTTTGGCACGTAGTGGGTGGGTAGTAAGTGGTTTCCATCACACTGCTTTTGAGCGTTCGGTAGTATTGGGGGGAGGCCGCCCGATTCCATACATTGAGTGACACGTAGCCTCGGGGGCGCCCAACGGAAAACAACTCTTTTCGAGCGGGTAACGTTCGGACGTCGGGGCCTGTCTGAAATGGATGAGGGTCGTCCGATGTGGAGGGGAGCAATCGTGTGGTGATCAGGCAGTGGAGTTGCATAGAGTGTAGTGGGGG
>APFE030000340.1:109911-178080 GCA_000404065.3 Pinus taeda
TTGGGTCAAATTTGACAAGGAATAATAATAAAACAATGGTTTAATTAATTATTCCTATAAGAAAATCAAATAAATAGTTATTTATTTAATTATTCTTCATGGTTTTAACTATAAATTACTTAACAAAGGTGGTTTATTAAGTAATTTCTCACAGCAAAAGCAATTTTACTATGGTAAAATTGGCTTTACATGGTGTACTTTGATCCATCTAGTAAATTAGGCTAGATGATCAATTTTTTGGTGATAATAGTAACTTTCCATAATTTAACTAAGTGTGGGATTAGTGAGGTAGAAGTGAGACCAGGATTGAACTTATGAATGATCACACACACTCAGAATAATTGATAACACAACATTGAACAAAGTACACAAGAACAACATGATCCATCAATGTGACAACAATACAACAACCTCCTCCAAGTGCGACACTTAGGATGTACTTTGCGACGACAGTGACGACACTAGTGCAATAGTGAAAAAAAAAAAGTTTACGAATGAGTCTGATACATGTCTATATGATAGATAGGACTCATTGGTACTAAATTTTCCTCCTGATATGAACCATGACTTTGCTTTTACATCATTTGACACTTCCCATGCTTGGGAGATCACACTTGCGGCTGTAGGAGAAAACTGCAAAAAAACACTTGCGAATGTGAATGAAATTGAAAGAAACACATGTCAGAGTGAAGATAACATGAAAACGACACTTATTAAAGTAAAAATAAGAAAAAACGATAGTCATAAATATGAAAGTGACACCTGTGATAGCGAAGGTGTGCAAAAGTGACAGCTGGAAAAACTCATTAAAATAGAAGTACAATCACAACCAAAAGTGAGAGACTGTTAATGAAAGTGTGCATTAACTATCCACATAGGTTGAAAATTACACAAGCACTGTCTTGATGGACTATTTTATGCTTGTTAAATCTTACGTAAAAGAATGTTCTCATGAACTTATTACGGACTAAACATGTGTGAGAAAGTGACTTTGACACTTAGAAAGTAAGAAGAAGACTTAAACACTTAGTGTAACATTAATCAATCATGAAGTGACTATGGAATGGCAGATCGTTAGATCCTCAACAGGCTCCAAAATTCATGTGTAGGAAAATTTTTGGAGGGTGTTGATCACAACGTCAAAACTTAGCGATACACTGGTAGAACTCTAGCTTCTCTATTCGAGTTTTATCCCTAAGTGAAAGGTCTCAAACTTTTAGGAATTAATGGTTTTCCATACCGATTACCTTGGATTTGTTACTTTTCCTAGTTAAAGATATGGTACCCTCTATTACTTTCTCAACTTGAAACGCGTTAACATAAAACTAGTCACACCTCAATTGTTTCAATAAGAGGGGAGGATAATAAGTATACTGAGATTTTAAGCACATTCCCTAGTGTTTTTCTGCTACCAGTGAGCCTAGACAATACCCCGGTGAAGTCACCTCAAGGAAGAACAAGCATCACTTCGCTACTAGTAGGCATGGACAATACCCCAGCAAAGTTGCTTGCTTCACCTCGCTCCGCAAGAAGTGTTGAGAAATGGAAACAAGAAATTCTAGTTTAATTTGTCCTTGAATTAAACTGTGAATTCAAATCGAATTTTGTTCTCATAACAGCTTGTAAATAGTTAATTAAGTTTAATTAACTTAATTACCTTAGGAATTTCAAGTTGGGAGTCTTTTGGAAGTCATGTAAGTGTTCTCCCTAAATTTTATGGGTCTAGTATGAGTTTAGATTGAGTTGTAATTAGGTAACTCAGTTTATTGAGTTATAGTCAGTTAAATTAATTCTAATTGTTTCTTGAACTAGTAGAGGATTAGCAGTTAGTTAGTGCATTAGTGCATCCACAAGTGCTACTCCAGATAATTGAACATTCACTCATATGAAACTCGTGCATGTCAGTTCTAAGAAAGGCCCAGTTGAGACTAGAGTGCAAGGACAATGTACTATCAGTTTTATGATTTACCGAGTTGTGAATATCATGAATGCAATTAGGAAGAGGACCTAATTAGGATTGCACAGTTTTGGAAGCATGAATTCCCTTTAAATACGGTCTATTCATCCTAGGAATTGTGAAAGGAAATAGGGACTTGGTAGGCAATCGAAATTGGCTAAGTGTTGGCTAATTGTGAGGTAGAGAGTTGATATACTTGTGCGGAATTGTTCTTGTGAGAACAATATTTGTATCTTCACTCATATTTCTTATTAATGCAATACAGATAGGCGGGGTTTTGAGTAGTGGCTTCCCCCATAAAAACTTATTGTGTTATGTGCTTTAGTAAATTACACAATCTTGTGAATCTACAGGAAAATATACATGGTATCAGATCTAAATTCAATATACTAGAGGAGATTTTGAATTTTTGAGTTTTTGGTTACATGTGAAAAGTTCGAATTTGCAATACATACTTCAAGATTGGCAGATGGCGTTCTACGATTTGCAGCTCGAGTATGCCTTGGAAGGAAGCTCAAATTATATAAGCTGGAGGTAAAAAATGGATGTTGTGCTGGAGGATAATGGCTTGAAGGAATTCATTGATCATTACATTCCTAAGACAACAACATCAGATGCACAAAATCTGGTCGAATGGAAGAAGTGTGTGGTGAAGGCGAGGCGGATAATCCTTGAGGGAGTTCGAGACCACATTGTCTTGAGTCTCCATGGAAAGGAAACTATGTATGCTATGTGGAAAGAATTGGCAGACTTGTATCAGAACAACAGTGACCAAAGGAAATTCCCACTCAAGGACAAACTTCAAAAAATCAAAATGGAGAAAGCCGAGACTATTCCAAAATACTTGGCAAAGTTCACTCAATGTCATGATGAACTTGGAAGTGTTGGAATCATGGTTGTTGAGGACGATATGGTGAGTCTTTCTCTTATGGGACTCCCAAATAGTTGGCATAGTTATTAGGAATTTTTCAATGGTCTGGAGAAGCTACCAGATTGGGAAAAACTACGGTTAGATTTGATGCAGGAGGAGATCAGGAGGAACACCAGGGATGGCTCTTCATCAAAGATTGATGATGAAGAGAATTAGGCCTTACAAATTAGGGTGAAGAAGAGGAAACAAAAAGATTCCCATTCCAAAACAGATTCTTGTCATGGAGGCAAGAATAAGGACATGACGAAAGTGAAATGCTTTCATTGTCACAAGTTGGGCCATTTTTCTACAAATTGTCCACTCAAGAATTCCAAGAAGAAGTCCTCAGGAGGAGTGGCAGGTGATGCTTTGGCCTCTCAATTTGAATTGGACTTTTCCCTCATTGCATGCATGGTGTCATTAATGATGGGAAGTGTATGGTACTTAGATAGTGGAGCTTCATTCCAAATGATTGAAGACAAGGAGTTATTCAGTGACCTAGAGGAGAAAGATCTCCATATGCATATCAAGATGGGTGACAATGTGAGGTATAGTGCTACTGGATTGGGCACAGTTACTTTTCAGAGGGAGAATGGGGCTCCACTCACCTTGAGGAATGTTGTGTATGTTCCTGGGCTAAAGAAGAACTTGGTATCCATTGTCATTCTTGAGGATAGAGGCTATGATGTGATCTTCTCGAAAGGAAAGGCATTCCTTTGACACATAGCCATGGGTCGGGTAAAGAAGATAGGGTTTCGAGTGACGAATCTCTATAAGCTAGAGGTAGAGAATTGTGCTTCTTTGAGCATGAAATAAGAGATGGTATAAAGACGAGATGTTGGCAAGTTGTGGCACATGCGATTGGGTCACTTGCATGATGGGGCTTTGAAGATCATGTAGTAGATCTCTACCATTTTTCCCAAGGGGAGACTAGAGCAAGTTGATACATGCAAGGGGTGACTTTGGGTAAATACGCCAAGGCTTCCTTTAATGATAGAGATAGTTGAGTAGACACTATTCCAGAGTGAGTCCATTCAAATGTGTTTGGAACATTCTCGACAACATCCACAGCCAAACGTAGGTATTATGTTATATTTGTTCATGACTTTTCTCAAAAATCTTAGATATTTTTTATGCAGAAAAAGGATCAAAACTTCACAAAGTTTTGTGAGTTTAAATCATTGGTGGAGAAAGATTCAGGAAAGAAGGTTAAATCTCTATGGATTGATAATGGTGGTGCATATGTCTCAAACGAGTGTAAGAACTATTGTGCAATGAAAGGGATTAAACAAGAATTGACAACACCCCATAACCCTCAGCAAAATGGGGTGGCTGAGAGGAAGAGAAAAATCATAGTAGGTGCAACGAAGGTGATGTTGCATGATCAGGGTCTCCCACTACACTTGTGGGCTGACACATGCAACACAACGACTTATCTTTAGAACTGTATCCCACATCAGATTCTTGGGATGAAGACACAAGAGAAGGCTCATTCTCGTAAGAGGCCAGATGTTGGACACTTTAGGATTTTTGGGTCATCAGTATATTTCCACGTGACCAAATATGCATGGAAGAAGCTTGAGCTGACATCACAGTTGGGGATATTTTTGGGGTACACTGATACACCTCACAACTATCAGGTGTACTTTCTGACCAGCAGGATGAAAATGGTTCGCGGGGATGTCATATTCGATGACGAGAAGGCCATGTGAGTTTCCCTTGAGAGGGAGCTTCAGCTACATGTGGTTGAGGAGCTTTTAGCTCCTAAGGTTGAAGAGCCTCAGATTGATGTGGAGAAGCCACCTGTAGAGGATCTATGAGTGGAGACATCCACTCAGGCAAAGTCTTCCATAGATGGGATAAAGTGCACTAGAGAGGACGATAGATTGTTGTCAGATGCTAGAGATAATGTGGGAGAACCCACATCACATTGCAAAAAGAGGAGGTCACCTGATAGGTAGATTGGATACATGGCTCTTATGAGCGGATGTGTTGTGACAGAGCCATCTTCCTTTGAAGGAGTGCAACAACCGATTTGGGTTGATGCCATGGTGGAGGAGTATGACTCCATAGTTCGTAACAATCTTTGGGATGTGGTCCCAAGACCGGAGAATAAGTCCATGGTGAGCTCTCGTCGGCTTTAAAAGGTAAAGAAACCTGAAAATGGCAATGTGGAGATGCATAAGGCTAGATTTTTGGCCCATGGCTTTTCACAGGTAGAGGGGATTGAATATGATGAGAACTTTTCTCTTGTTGCAAGGTACTCATTAATCAGATCTATATTAGCATTATAAGCACAGATGGGTTGGAAGATACATCATATGGATGTAAAGTCAATATTCATTAATGACATGATTGAGGAAGAGGTGTACATAGAGCAGCCTGAAGGTTTTGAAACCTTTGATCATGATTCACATCTGTGTCGACTCAAGAGAGTGTTGTATGGGTTGAAGCAAGCTCCTCGTGCTTTGTACACTAAGATAGATAGCTACTTCACTGGGTTGGGCTTCACAAAGAGTGAATCGGATGTGAACATGTACCACATAGTGGTGGAAGGTAAATTTTTGATCATTGTACTTTATTTTGATGATCTCATACTAACAGGTGATGATCAGCTGATCAAATCTTGTGAGGATCTTGCAAGAGAGTTTGAGATGAAGGACTTGGGTCTCATGCATTACTTTCTGGGCATGGAAGTATGGTAGGGTAATGGGGATTTGTTTGTGTCTCAAGGCAAGTATGCCAACGAGATACTCAGTAGGTTCCACATGGAGAGCTACAAGCCTATGGAGACCCCTCTAGGAGGTAACTATAGGAAGGAGGTTGTTACATTGGAAGAGGTAGTGGAAGTTACTATTTATAGGTAGCTTGTGGGTTCACTCATGTACTTGTGAACACACAACCATATTTATGTTATGCAGTTAAACATATAAGTCAAGCAATGTTTAGGATTACCAAGTTATATTGGAAGGCACCAAAGCATCTATTGAGATACCTCAAGGGAACTAATCAGTACGGATTATGGTACAAACGGATAAAGGGATTGATGCTTCAAGGCTTCACGGATGCAGATTGAGTGGGGATTCCATCCAACTAGAAAAACACATCAGGAGGGATTTTTAGTATTGGGTCAGCAGCAGTTGCTTGGTACAGTGAAATAAAGATTGATTGCACTCATTTCGGCAGAGGCAGAGTACATGGTTGCAATTCAGGCAGCATGTGAGGCCATCTAGATGAGGAAGATCTCGGTTGGTCTGTTTGGTCAATAGATGGATTTGACAGTGATTTACTATGATAATGAAAGTTGTATCAAACTCTCTGAAAATCCATTTTTTCATGATAGGTCAAAGCATATTGATAACTGATATCATCATCTCAGAGATTGTGTACTGAGGCAAATCATGTTGTTAGAGTACATTCCCATGAAGGAGCAAGATGTTGACATTCTTACAAATGAATTATCAAGATGTAAATTCGAGTTTCACAGAGACAGGATTGGGGTAGCAGATAATCCCTTTCTTGTTGAGAGGGAGTGTTGAGAAATCGCAACAAGAAATTCCAGTTTAATATGTCCTTGAATTAAACTGTGAATTAAAGTCGAATTCTATACTCATAGAAACTTGTAAATAGTTAATTAAGTTTAATTAACTTAATTAGCTTAGGAATTTCAAGTTGGAATTCTTTTGGAAATCATGTAAATGTCCTCCCTAAATTTTAGGGGTCCATTATGAGTTTAGATTGAGTTGTAATTAGATAACTCAGTTTACTGAGTTATAGTTAGTTAAACTAGTTCTAAAAGTTTGTTTAACTAGAAGAGGATTAGCAGTCAGATAATGCACTGGTGCATCCACAAGTGCTACTCTAGATAACTAAAGATTCACTCATTAGAAACTCATGCATGTCAGTCCTGAGAAAGGCCCGGTTGAGACTAGAGTGTAGGGACAGTGTACTATCAGTTGCATGATTTACTGAGTTGTAAATATCATGCATCCAATCATGAAGAGGACCTAATTAAGATTGTGTAGTTTTGGAAGCATGAATTCCCTTTAACTACAAACTATTCATCCTAGGAATTGTGCAAGGAAATAATGTCTTGGCAGGTAGTGGAAATTGGCTAATTGTTGGCTAATAGTGGGCTTGTGAGGTAGAGAGTTGATATACTTGAGTGAATTGTTCTTGTGAGAACAAGCTTTGTATATTCACTCATATTTCTGATTAATGAAATACACATAGGCAGGATTTTCAGCAGTGGCTTTCCCCAAAAAACTTATTGTGTTATGTGCCATTGCTTTGTCTTCTTATTGTTCATATTGTTTTCATCGATCTATTGGCTTCCTCTAGTTGAAAATAGAAGTATACTATTGTCCTATGCTTTAATAATTTGAATGAGCTTGTGAATCTGCAAGAAAGTCTACAAGAAGCCTTTCTCTTCTTCACCCTTTATTATATTTTCTTAAATATATGCTTGCATCATTTATTTAATATCTATAGTAAGGGGTGGAAGAAGGATCCCGGCCCATTGAGAGCAGGAGAGGTTGTTCCTTGTTTAATGGATTTGAGAGATAATTGAAGTTAATTGAAGTTAAAGGAAAAATAGAGGAATTTTTCCTTTAATTACATATTTATTATGGTCAATTAGACTTTTTGAGATAATAATATTAGGAATAAATAATATTATATATTTATATTATTTATAATAGTAAAAAAAAATATTTATTACTGTTATTATATAGGGGTGATATTAATGGGTGATAATGGTATTTTTCACCATTTTACCCTTATATAAGGGCATATTTTGATATTTTTATTAACTATTAACATAATGGTAATTAGATTAGTTTCTTTAATTAAAAATAATATCTAATTTTATAAATAATTAAAATGAAATAATGAATTTTATGAATTTTTATATGAATAATGAGAATATAGCTGTTAGAGGTCCATTAACCGTTTCTTGTCAAAAATAGCTGTTGGAATAGCCTGCTGTCCCTATTTATTGCATCGCTCAGATTGGATCTTCAACTTGTCCTGACGATGAACCACACTAGTTGGTTCGAAACGCGTCGACAAATGGTTTCTTATGTGATTTTGCTGAAGTTATTCTCTTAAACAAGCTTATGGATCACAGAAGTCTAAACTCCTTAAGAATCATATTGCAATTGATTAAAACTTGCCACTGTTTGTAGGGGCCCTCCACATAGCAGTTCAAAGCTTCCAATCAACACAATGCTTGCACACAAAAACCAATTATATTCACATAGAATTCACAAACTGTTCACAATTATATCATTTGGCGCGCACCCAAATCACAGTGCAGCCATTAGTTTTATAGCAAGTCTCTTGGCATAACTATATGAATAATTCAAGCCTAATAACTCTATCTTATCTAAGCTTATATCGCTTAACTGTCATTTTGCTATTCTGAAAGAAAAATGTTAAGGTTTCAACTGATCTCAAGTTCTATTCTACGTTAATCTGGTGATTGACTTGGAGTTTGACCGCGATCTCCTACGCTTCTTTTAGAAAACCATTTTGAGGGGATATGAGGGAATCCATGAGGGAGCCATCCTATATCCATCCACATCCTTCGCTGCTAACTTGGAACTCTGGAACCTTGAAAACAATGGAGACAGTTGCAGAAGCCTAGATTAGCTGTAGAAATAGATTGATTCGATAGCCATTTGAAACTTTAACAAAACAATAGGGTATAAAGTTAAATATGAACAAGAAGACATATTATTGCATACCTTCATCAAAACCTCGTAGCTATGGCTTTATTTAGGTGGCAAATATATAGGAAAAAGAGAGGATCATTAGGCAAAAAGGATGTTATAGTAGGACAATCTTCGAACTCTACATTCCCCTGGACTGGAGATGTTGTATGTCCTCATACACTTCTTCCTTGTCATTCGCTTATGCCTCTTGTTTATCATCTCCATGTTTCATTGTTTTCTTCTTTTTCGTAGAGATCATTATTCTAGGCTTCCTCATTAGAATATTGTACTTTAAACTGATAATCTCTCTCTACATAATTATGCTTTCTTTCTTCAGCTTCTTGTTTTTCTTATACCACAAGCTTAGATGTAGGATCAGATTGTCACTCTTTGCAATCCGTATCTCACTCTGTGTCTTCAAGGCTTGATTCTCATTTTTGAGATATTGATTCACTGTTTCTAGTTCAAAGATCTCCTGCTTCAAGATGTTTGAGGCTGATTTTCATTTACGTAGTTGCTCCCTTCTCCAGGGCTCTAAATTTCTTCCTTTGTTGTTGTCTCCTTCCTTTCTAGTGACTCTATATAGTCATATATTTCTTGCTGAGCGGGGTCAATTCCCGGACTATGCATTGGGCTTATGGTTCTTGGTGACCCTGTTGGAGAATTTCCAGGGTTTTCAGTTGCCTCATCTCCTATTGGCTCATCCTCTATTGGCTCAATCTCTATTGGAGTATTCTCTGTTGGCTCATCTTCAATTGACTCATTTTCATTTGGCTCATTTTCCTCAAGATTAATATATTCTATAGTTTTTAAGGTTGTTTGTGGAATCGTGCTCAACCTCATGCTCCTCCTCAACCATATGGTTTGTATGTTCTGCACTTTCCTCCTTTTATTCTCTGATTTTTCTTCTAGAGGAGAGGTCTTAGTTTGTGAGAATTTTTCTTTACCCGGGATGTATTTCTTTCTTCTAGGGTTTCCCCTCTTCATTCTCTACAAAATCTTTACTATAAGCAACTCTTCTTCTGTTACTTATGTCTGAGTTTGAGGTGCCTATTCCTTTATCATTTCTATGGTTCTCTTACTCCCTCTGAGGGACCTACTGCTACTTGCTTTTTCTGGGAATTTTTCTTCAAAGTGGTTCCTTACTAGGAAATTCTCCCAGTTATCCCCTATACTTTGGAGATGAAATTTGACCAATATTTTTACCAAGCCATGATGATACATGGTGTTTTCTATGCATTGAATTTTCTTTTGAACATTTGTAGACATTTTCCTGAGGCTATTTAAGAAGAAATATGGGAGGTTCATCTGATGATCCTCAAGGAAGTGCATCATCATCCTAACATGATAAAAATACAATTGCCCAAACCTACCCTCACAAGTGATAAACTTCTGAAGCACAAGTAATAAGTTTCTCCATTTGTTTTTAAGAGCAGTGTTGGGAATACCTTTTTTGTAGACCGTAGTGTCCATGTTCGGATTCATGAGGAATACTTTCCAGTCCTCGTTCTCAATCCCTCTATTTTTAAACCATTTTTCTCCATTCCTTGGCAGCTCTGTAGCCTCAACGATCATAAAATATATTACTGTGAGCTTTAGGTCCCCAATTTCTGCTTCAATTCCATCAAATGAGCATGCAAATGTCTTGGTTACCTCCTTGTGGAAGCCATTAAATTTTTCAATGAACTACAGCCACTGTCTCCTTTGCAACTGCTCCCTAGTTTGTGGGTATCCCTCCAGGAATTGCTCCCCTGTTGGCTCAATTCGAACAATATCCCCATTCCGAAGCATGCTTTGCCTTGAAGATTGTCTACCTTGACAGTGTAGAAATTCCCACCGTAGATCACCAGATAATGCAATATACTAAAGAAAAATACAAGATCTACTTCTACAAACAAACTTCTGGAAGCTTAATCGAATATGAGCAAGATCAATTAGAACACATATAACAGATGAAGAGAAATCATACACATGAAACACATAAAATACTCTGGGGAAAGCCTCAGCTAAAAACCCCGATCTCTGTATTATCGTACAAGTGGAAATATGTCCGGATTACATAAAGATTTAGCTCACAGACTATCCAACTCTCAGTATAATCCCTCTGTTTCTCATAGATAGTCAAAGGCTTCTCACAAACCTTCTCCTCTACCCTCCAAGCCTCCTATTTCCTTGTGCAGTTTATCCTGGGGTCCAATTCTGCCAGCTATGTGAATTAACCTCTCACACAACACATTAAACTCAATAGTAATTGCGCAATCCTGAAGGAGATAATTCCTTCTGCATGGATGACTTTCCTATATAGGAAAAATCCTCCAACTGATAGTACACTGTCCCTTCCTCTGATCTCAACTGGTCTCTGACTAAATTGACATGCATGAGTTATTTATGAGAGAATATTTAGTTATCTAAAGTGAAGTAGTTACATGCATGCATGCATTAACTAATTGAACTTACAATTAATTCCACAAACTGTTGGAACTAATCTAACTAGACTTAACTTAGTTAACTGAGCTAACTAATTACAACTCAAAGTACAACTCATCCTAATCTCCTTTAATCAAGGGATAACTTCCTCAATCAATGGAGAAACTATTGCATGTCTTCACATAGACTTCGTGTTTGATTTTCTACAACTAATTAACTCAAGATGAATTAATTAATTATTTTGCAAATAGCTGCTAAGATCAAATTCGAATTTTACTTCTCAATTTTAGTTTAGGGACTAACTAAAATTGGAATCTATCCCGAAATGCTATTTATAGCAATGCTATTTTTAGCATTTTCATTTTTTCATTCTTTGTTGTTATATCCAACGCTGGTACCTAAGATGCTCTTTATAGTAATATTATTTATAGAATTTCTATTTTTAGAATTTCTTGTTGCCATTTTCAACACTCCCTCTCGACAAGAAAGGCATTCAACTCGAACCCGATCCTGAACCTTTGGAATGTTCTGCATGCAACACTTCTCCCAAGTGTTGTTGCTCCAACAACTCGAGAAACAAAAAAATATCCCAACTGACCTCCCTGTTGGGCAAGAAACATCCTCTAATGTTGAAGCTTCCTCTGCCGCTAACAGGTGCTCCCTCTGTGACCTTTGAGCTATTGCAACACTCCATGCATCTTGCACCATTGCACACCTGTCTATGCCATCCTGCACTGGTGCAACACTCCTGTGCCTCTCACATTGTTGCATCCTGCTAGCTCTGCGTTGTCTTAGGATTCCTTCACTTTAACTCTCTCTATCGCTCCATCCACATTTTCCTCTACCCACTCATCCAGTCCTACTACTCCTCATCGGGGCTCCCGTAGTAAGGTCAAATCAAAGAGGTTGGGTACCTCGATGATCTTGCCCCTATTTCAACCTTCTTGGGACTGTCACTCCACATCGCCCCACCTCCGACTTGGAGGTATGGATGCATGTGATCCCTCTACCCACTTGGCTCAAAATTTCCCCCTACTGGAGGTCACTGCATGAGTGGATGCCTCCACTCGGTCTCCTCTCGGCTTCTCTAGTTGTGGCTGCTCTACAGTCTCCTGAAGTTGCTTCACCAATTGTGGCTCCTCCACAATTGTCTGAGACTTCTTCTAGTGCTGCATGTTGAGAGGTAATGTACTCTCCCTCTCAACCACCAAGTCTCCAACAGTTTCTTTGCTCCTCAAGGCTTTGCATGCATCTTGAACCTCAAGAACATGCAGGTTCTTGACCCGTGAACCAGTCCGCTTCACCTATCTCGTGGTGACGTGTCTAAGGAAAACTTTTCCCTTACTGAAGACTACATCATATCCTTTGTCTTCCAGCATTGTGATCGATACGAAGTTTTTCTTCAGTCCTGGCACATACTTCACATCTGTCAAGGTAATGCGAGCTCCATGCTCCCTCTGGAAAACAACCGTGCCTACTCCTAAGACACTATACTTTTCATCATTACCTATCACTATGAGTATTTGGATATCTTTCTCCTCCAAGGTACTGAACAAAATCCTATCGCCAGTCATGTGGAATGAAGCTCCACTGTCAAGAAACCAACCACATCCTACCATGGATGAAACCATGCATGCGAAGAGGGTGAAATCCAACTCGAACTGTGAGGCCAATGCCTCACGGTCAGATCCTTCCTTGGATCCCATCTTGGATTTCTTCAATGGACAATTTGTTGCAAAATGGCCCACCTCGTGACAATGAAGGCATCGCACTTTCGATTTGTCAAAATTCTTCCCACCATGGGAAGAACTCGATTTGGGATGAGAATCCTTCTCCTTCCCTTTCTTTACCTTACTCACTAAGGCACAGTTTTCTTCATCCTCCTTGGATGAAGAACCATCTCTGGTGCTTCTTCTTATCTCCCCCTGCATCAAATTTGACCAAAGTCGTTCCCAATCTGGCAGTTTCTCTCTTCCATTTACCGAGTCTTGGTAGCTATGCCAGCTCTTAGGAAGACCGAGGAGAGAAAGAATCACCATGTCATCATCGACTATCATGATCCCTACACTTCCAACCTCATCCCTGCAGGTGGTGAGCTTGTTCAAATATGTTGAGATCGTGTCACCCTTTTCACACTTGATTTTTCGAAGCTTGTCTTTCAGCGCCAGCTTCCTCTGATCACTATCGTTCTAATATAGATCTTTCAATGTTTTCCACATCAAAAATGGTGTCTCCTTCCCATGGAGGCTTGAGACAATGTGGTCTCGAACTCCCTCCAAGAGGATTCTCCTTGCTCTAGCCACACATTTCTTCCATTCCACCAATTTTGTAACATTAGCTGTTGTCGGCTTGGGGACTTCTTGATCAATGAAGTCCTTTAGACCATTGTCCTCTAATATTGCTTCCATGCGATCCTTCCAGGCTATATAATTCGAGCTTCCATCAAGGCCATACTCGAGTCTTAAACCGTTGAACGCCATTGGTGAAATTGAGATGTGATAAGAACTTGATTTCTATATTTAAGAACCTCAAACTTCAGACTTCTCCCTTCTTGTATACTGTTCTCTCCTTTGATCACTCAATCTACTTCTACTATCAATTTTGTGAAAGCTTAATTGATTTTGAGCAAGATCAAACAGACACATATAACAGAGAAAAAGATTCAATCACTCATTGCTGCTCATAAACAGTCAAAGGATTCTCACAAACCTTCTCCTATGCCCTCCAAATCTCCTATTTCCTTGTGCAGTTTCTCCTGGGGTCCAATGCTACCACCTGTGTGAATTCACCTCTCGCACAACACATTAAACTCAATAGTAACTATGCAGCCCTGAAGGAGATAATTCCTTCTGCATGGATGAGTTTCCTATATAGGAAAAATCCTCCAACTGATAGTACATTGGCCCTTCCTCTAATCTCAACTAGGTCTCTAACTGAACTGACATGCATGAGTTATTTATGAGAGAATATTTAGTTATATGAAGTGCAGTAGTTACATGCATGCATGCATTAACTAACTGAACTCACAATTAATTCCACAAACTGTTGGAACTAATCTAACGGGACTTAACTCAGTTAACTGAGCTAACTAATTACAACTCAAAGTACAACTCATGCTAATCTCTTTTAATCAAGGGATAACTTCCTCAATCAATGGAGAAATTGTTGCATGTCTTCATATAAACTTCATGTTTGATTTTCTACAACTAACTAACTCAAGATGAATCAATTAATTATTTTAGAAACAACTGCTAAGATCAAATTCGAATTTTACTTCTCAATTTTAGTTCAGGGACTAACTAAAATTGGAATCTATCCCGAAATGCTATTTATAGAAATGTTATTTTTAGCATTTTCATTTTTTCATTCCTTGTTGCTATATCCAACACTGGTACCTGAGATGCTATTTATAGCAATGTTATTTATAGCATTCCTATTTTTATCATTTTTTGGTGCCATTTTCAACAGATAGGAAAATGGAGCTAGTAGGGTTTGCTAGCTGGCGGAAAGATGGAGTTGTTATGAAGGTTCAAAGGAGTGTAAGAATAGGGAAGAACGGATGGGTTATCATAAGGATTATGGGAATGAATCTGACCATTAGGCGCATTCAAACTTATGATTTGGTAATTAATTTGGCAGATTTGGCATAAGGTCGTGACATGGCTTTTAAAGTGGTGGCATATGATATCTTGTTAGGCGGCCATTACCCTTAGGTTATAATGATTGCACTTTAGTACTATATCTTCTTAGTCATACATGCTATATAACCTTCCCTATTGTTAAATTAAAGCAGCACATACCTTTGATCTTCTTTTGCTAACCTTATTTGTTGTCCTTTGATCTCCTGCAGGTACCTTGTTGTCAACTGTCCTTTAATCTAGATCACCAGCATCTTCGTAGACTTCAAAATTATTAGGCTGCAAAAACTTGTTTTAGCTGCAGAAACTTGTCCAAGCTGCGGAAAGATGTTGATTCTACAACTTAAGAGAAAGAAGGCTTTAGTAGATGAACTTTATTGTTTTTTTTCTTTTGAAAAGAAAATTTGAAGTGCCAACAAATTGGTTTTCACTTTAAATTTTCTGTATAAACATGCCAACAACATGTTGGTTTTCATGTTTATAAAAAAATTTATTTTATTTTATTTTATTTTTTTTCTTTTTTCATATTATTATATGTACACACACACACACACACACACACACATATATTTTTGAAGAATAAACTGAATGAAAATTTCTAAGGTGGAAAAGAAGAAGAATTCTTCTTGATCATCTTCAGCTTTGAATTATCTTGAAACATTTTAACGAATTCCTCTTTCGTTAATGGTTTTTGGTAAAGCTTGAGTCGATGTCCATTTACTAATAGAGGAGTTCTCTCTTCATCATTAGTCCTGATTCTAACTACACCATTGTGAAAGACATTCTCAATTTCATAAGTTCCAAGCCAGTGGGTTTGGAATTTCCCTTGAAATTTTTTGAATTTTGAATCAAAGAGAAATTCCCAATCTCCTACATGAAACTTCCTTTCTTTAATGTACTTATCATGCCATCTTGACCTTTGTTGTTGCACTAAGATGGTCCTCTGGAAGGCCTCTTGTCTCATTTCATCGAGCTCATTTAATTGTGTCATCCTTTGCTTCTGGGCTTTTAACAAGTCAAGATCTAACTAGATTGTTGTCTTATAGGTTTGGATCTAGAACTCTATTAGAAGTAAGACTTGCTTCCCATAAACAAGATCATAGGGAGTATGCCCTATAGTATTCCTCCATGTAGTTTTGTAGGCCCATAAGGCTTCTGGAAGCTTTTCCACCCAGTCTTTCATGTGTAGATGTACAGTCTTTGTAAGGATAGCCTTGATCACCTTATTTGTGGACTCAACCTGTCCATTGGCTTATGGATGGTATAGAGTTGGCTTCTGATGCTTTATCTTGTATTGGTCCACAAGCTTGTACACTAGTCTAGATGTGAATTGTGTCCCTTGATCTATTACAATTTCTCTTGGGACACCAAAACAAGTAAAAATATCCTCAAAAAGAAATGAAACTACAATATTTTTAGCAGCAAAAGGAAGTGCTTTAGCTTCTATGCATTTAGTAACATAATCAGTACATACCATAATATACTTCTTTTGCTTCGAAGGTGGGCTAATTGGTCCAGCAAAATCCAGTGCCAATTTTTCAGATGGTTCGATAAGTACATGTGGTTTTAGTGGCATTTCATTTGAAAGAGTAGGCTTGCCCATTCTTTGACAACTATCACATCTTTTAACATATTCCTTGGTGTCCTTGAAAATGGAAGGCTAATAATATCCTAAAAGCAGGATTTTCTAAGCAGTTCTCTTGTCAAAAAAATGTCCTCCACATGGCTCATTGTGACAAGATTTTAGTATCTCTGGTATCTCGTCCTCCCAAACACATCTTCTGATGATGAGGTATGGTCCTATCTTGTATAATTCCTCATTTATCCATGAAGAGGATGTGCTATTGTGGACTATTCTTCTTTTTTATCTAGGGGATCAATGAAATGGAATTTTTCCTGTGGCCAAATAGTTAGCAATATCTGCATACCAAGGTGATTTAGTAGATACTGAAAAAAGATATTCATCAGGAAATTTATCTTGTACGGGTTAATCATTGTTTTCATTTTGTATTATAGATAGAAAATCGCAATTTTGTTTTGTTTTCCTGCCCTATCTAGAATGGTTATGTTGGATTATTGTAAAAGTAGGAGCCATCTAGTTATTCTTACATTAGTGACTAGTTTATTCATTAGTTATCTAATGGCAGGAGGGTTTGTGTAGACAAAAGTTTCATAACCAGTTATATAATGTCTAAATTTATTAATGGCATGAATTACAGCTAAGAAATCCTTTTCGGTTACAATATAATTTAATTTTGCAGGAGTTAAATTTTTACTAGTATAATAAATGGCATAAGGAGTCTTTTTGTCCTAGAACAGATCCTAAGGATGAATCTGAAGCATCTATTGAGATATGGAAAGGCAATTTCCAGTTAGTTCCTTTTAAGATGGGTGCTTCGGAAATTCTCTTTTTCAAAGTTTCAAAGGCAACTTGACATTTGTTATCCCAACTAAATTCACAGTATTTGGTGAGTAATTTAAAGAGTGGGGATGCAATTTTTGTGAAGTTTTCTATAAATCTTCTATATTATCCAGTAAAATAAATAAAACTTCTAACATTATGTTAAAAACTTGGCACTGATAACTTAGAAATGACTTCTACCTTAGATGAGTCTACCTTAATTCCATCTCCAGAAATATGGTGACCTAAAACAATCCTTCGTTAAACATCATGAAACATTTTTCATGACTTAATGAGAGGTTTGTTTCTTGACATCTTATGAAGAATTTTTCTAAATTTTCTAATGCTTCATTGAAAGAATCCCCATAGACTGTGAAATCATCCATGTACACTTCCACACAATCATGGATAAGGTCGGAGAAAATGTCGAGGACTCGGTAAGAATAAGTTCCCCATGGACAAGTGAATGTAGTTTGATCTTGATCTTCAAGAGCTACCTGAATCTAGTTATATCCATCGAACCCTCCAAGAAGGAAAAATATTGTTTTCTTGCTGAAGTATCCAAGACCTGGTCTATGAAAGGTAGTGGAAAGTGGTCTTTTAATGTTTCTTTATTTAATTCCTTGCAATCGATGCACACTCTCCATTTTCCATTCTTCTTAGGGACGATTACTAGGGGTGAAACCCACTGACTGTCAGATATTGGATAGATGAAATTTACATTTAATAATTTTTGCAATTCTTCCTTAACAATTTCTTTAGATTTAGGTTCATTCTTCGCTGACGTTGTCTAACTGGTCTTGCATTTTGTTCAATGTAGATATGGTGTATGCAATTTTTATGATCAATCCCTCTCATGTCACTGTATTCCCATGCAAAAGAAAAATAATGTTTCTGTAAAATTTCTATCAATTGTTTCTTTTGCATGTCTTCCAAGTTTTCATTGACATTCAAGTTTTTTCCTAGAAAGATTTCCATCGAGGAATTCCCAAATTTTTCCATGGACAACAACGATACTTGTTTAAATGAGAGATATTCATTTTGACTAAACTCATAATGTGAAGAAGATTCATTGTTTTCTAGTAAATTTAAAAGTTTGTCTTCCTCTTTCACTTCTTTAGTGACAAAAATAAGTTGTATATCTTCTCCGTATTCTATCCATTCTTTAGTTTTTGTATCTATTGTTGTTCTTGCAGGGGGGTATAATGTAAATTTCTTTGTAGAATTTCCATCTGAGATAAACATATCATCTGATATACAGTCGATAAAAGCATCAGTTGTAGCCAACCAAAGGCCTTCCTAGAATTAATGGATGTCCTCCTAGATTATTCTTGGGTTTTAAGACCATGAAATCAACAGGATATTCCCAAGAATCTAAAGATACACAAACATCTTCTAACACACCATCTGGTTTAGTAACAGATCTATCTACTAATTGCAATAAGGTTGGTGTGTATTGAATGTTAGGAAGCCTAAGTGTGTCCATAACTTGTTTGCTCATTATGTTTATGGATGCTCCTAGATCAATCAGTGTGTTTGGTATTTCAGTTCCATTGATGTGAATTTTTACAATGGGGCTTCCTGAGTCTAAATATTTTTGAATTGTCATTTTTCCCATCATAATGTTTGCAATTTTTCCGACTAACTGAATTCTTTTTATATCTTTTCTTCTTCTCCCTGGTCGTTGTGTACTTAATTCCTTAATTGTTTTTATAAAAAAAAGGTATTTCTTTTATGGCTTGTAATAAAGTAATCTTAATACAAACATTTCTCAATTCATCCATCATATTGTAATCAGGTAAGATAATTTGTTTCTCTACTCCATCGATTTTCAACCTTTTGGGGAAAGGTGGTTTAACTAATATCGAGGGTTGTTCTATGATAGGAGCATCTATTGGAATTTCTTCTGTTTATTTATTTTCTTCTTGAGGGAGAGAATTCTTACCTTATTTTGATTGATTTTTATGTTTTGAAGATCAAACTTGTTTTTTAAATGACAATAGGAGGGTTTTTTGGTAATACTCTTCCAGACCTTAATTGGACATTATTTAGTTCTAGTGGGGTTATTACATAAGTTTAAGGATTCTAACCCTCCATGTTGTACATTAGTTGTTGTGGAATTTTATTATTAGGATTTGGAAGTGGTTGAGTGGGTAGTTGATTTGATTTTTGTGGGGTAAGGAAAGTTGTGGGTTTTGATTATGAACTGGGACTTGTGGCAATTGATTAGCTTGAGGAATTTGATTAGACGGGGGTAAGAATTGTGGTGGAAGGTAATATGGCGAGTATTGTTGATATTGTGCATAGGCTCCATAAGGATTTTTCCATCCTTGATTCCAAGGTTATGACTGTGGCAGAGCCCAAGGCTGCCAGGTTGAATTCCAATTACTTTGTGAAGCTGGGAAAATTGTTGTGGCCTAAATCCTTGTGATTGATTTGGTTGGGGATTTTGCCATGGTCTTTTGGATATAAAGTAGAGAGAGTCTATTGGTTCTGAGATTCCTTTATCATTGAATACAGCCTTAAGACTTGGTAAGGATGGACATTCCTTTGTATCATGATTACCTGCACATATGACACAGGTTTCTATGGCTTTTGAGTCTAAGGGACACTCCTTAGAGCATGTTTCTTCCGAAATTTGGGACAAAAGATAGATAATGCAACATTTTCAGATTTTTTCTTGTTTTGTATCTTAAGGGTGTCTATCTGTTCACTTAGGCTACCTAAAATATCTATTTTGAAGGTTTCAAGCAAATTTCCTATTTCTGCCTTGCTAACTATCCCAGCTGCAGACTTGTTTATTCTTGACAAGAGAGGGTCTCTAGGACTCTTTCCAACTTGTGCTTTACCCCTTGAGATATGTACACATAAATCACAAATATCTGCAAATTTTAGTTGGGAAATATCTCCTTTTTTAGTTAATTTAAGGAGATCTATCCATTCATCTTTAACGGCTTTGAGTAAAATATCTTTTAAGGTTTCTTCATCCAAATTATCCATTTTTTATCTTTTAACATTATAAGCAAAACTTTCTACCAAGTCTTAAATATTTCATCTTCTTTTTGTGTCATTTTGAAGACTTCATCTTTAAGGTTACTAGGCATACAATAATCTCTATATTTGCCTAAGAAATCCTCTTTCATTTGTCCCCATGTTGTTATAGAATGCACTCCTAGACTCATGAAACATTTTAATGATGAGTCTTTTAATGTGGCTGGGAACAATTTTAATTTTTTAGCATCATGTAGATAGTCATACGATCTACATAATACTTCAAATTCGAAGAGAAATGTTTTTGGATCTTCATTTCTTTTCCTTTGGAAATTAGGATGAATCGAGGGTGATATATTTTTCATTATGAGGGTTGTATCTTCATCAAGAATAGGGAATCCCAAAGGATCTTGATTTCCTCTGCCTCTACCCCCTCCTCTACCTCTACCTCTTCCTCCAATCCTATCTTGTTCGCCATGGACATTCCTTCTTCAGCCATGATAGATTCTTCGGAGCTAATATAGTGTTCTTATAATCTTTCTGGTTCCTCTATTAATGGTTGCTCAGAATGAGTTTCCAATTCCTCTTCTTCATTAGGAATTTCTAATTCTTCTCCCAAAATATGTTCACCAGTGGAGGAAGAAAGATTACTCCTGTAGTTGGGGATGTATGATTTTTCTTCAATTACATCTTCTGTAGAAGAAGTAGGTGAATTTCTAGATTGAATTTCTAATCTTGAGACTTCAGGAAGTCTTTGTCGACCTCTAAATGGAATTTGGGTTTGAGTAGGTGGTGTGGAATCTCGAAATCATGGTGAAGTGATTGGATTTATGGGAATTAAACTTCTTCCTCATCCTACAAGTCTACCCCTAGAGTCTCTATCCCTACGCATGACATGTTTTAAATTAATGATGTTTTTTTTAACTTCTAATTATACTTCCCCAGCAACGACGCCAAAATGTTTGGTGAATTCAATGTCCTTGAATTGTCAACCAGGGTGCATAGACTGATGAAGTACAGGTGCACAATATGTGCATAGAAGTTATTCATTAGGTTGTTATGTATTTGTTAAGATCTAAACTTAAGATGGAGGTGGTGTTTGTTAATTATATTAGTGTCGTAATTCTTAGGGATATTGGTTAATTTTCCTAGGAGTTAATCGTTACCCAATTAGTTTGTAGATGATGTGAGAGTAGTTCTACTTGTATTATATTGTTTTGGGATTTTTTATCCTGAATCTTTATGCTACAGCTTATAATTCTCTAAGTGAAAAAGGAAATTTATTCTATCTGCTATGAAGAAATACTGTCTAAACTCAATTGTTTAGGAGAGAACTTCTCACTCTTTTACTTATTCAATTTTTGCTCAAACAACATAACCCAAGCAACATCTATATTATGAATTGAACACACTTCAATTATGCTAGATAATAAGCAAATAAAAGGACCATGTTGTACCAAGTATAAGCAAATTAAATGACAAACTAAACTAGGTATAAAGAAAATTAAAGTTCTTATGCAAATAACAACTCGCTAGCGAAATCATTATGTTGCATTGTCACACAAAACAAGGCAATTGAAGAATTAAAGGAAATCATATTGCAATGGATTAAAACCTACCACTATTTGTAGGGGTCCTCCACATAGCAGTTCAGAGCTTCCAATCAACACAACGCTTGCACACAAAAACCAATTCTATTCACACGGAATTCACAACTTTTCACAATTATATCATTCAGCACACACCCAAATCACACTGCGGACATTAGTTTTATAGCAGGTCTCTTGGCATAACTGTATGAATAATTCAAGCCTAATACCTCTATCCTATCTAAACTTATATCGTTAAACCGTCATTTTGATATTCTGAAAGAAAAATGATAAGGTTTCAACTGATCTCGAGTTCTGTTCTACATTAATCTAGCGGTTGACTTGGAGTTTGACCACGATCTCCTGCACTTCTTTTAGTAAACAGTTTCGAGGGGATATGAGGGGATCCACAAGGGAGCCATCCTATATCCATCTACACACTTCATTGCTAACCTGGAACTCTGGAACCTTGCAAACAATGGAGACAATTGCAAAAACCTAGATTAGCTACGAAAACAGACTAATTCGGTAGCCAATTGCAACTTTAACAAAACAATAGGGTATAAAGTTAAATATGAACAAGAAGACATATTATTGCATACTTTCATCAAAAACTGGTAGATATGGATTTATTTAGGTGTTAAATATATAGGAAAAAGAGAGGATCATTAGGCAAAAAGAATGTCATAGTAGGAAAATCTTCGGACTCTACATAGCTTGACCAAAATCTTTCCATCTGGAACTAATCGTATTTTCTATCTAGACATCATTATCTTTGAATATATGTAAACCCAAGATAGAGAAGAGGATAACAGATAAGCCAAGAATTGTTCATTGTCAATGTTTCCCTTTTCAAGTTTTTCCACATTATATTTTGGGCCAAGCGAGAGTAGTTTTCATGCAAATCTTTATTAAATAAACACAAAAGAAAATACCTAACCAAATAAGGAAGTAAAATTAAACTAATAGCAACATGCATGACATAAAATAAGAAAAAAACAAATGCAGAGGCTAAATGGAGAGCAAGGTAGAGGGTGGATGCAATGCAAGGGAAATTAAATGGTACTAAGCCTACTCCTAACCTAACTAGATAGAAGGACATGGTTAAGTGTAATGTAATTTCCAATGTAGCCACCATATTTTCCCCCACCCTGCACACATAAAGATACAAACAACTAAGAGAAATATAAATAACGTGCAAAAGTAAAGATAAGAGCTTGAAAAACTTGCACAATAAACTTAAGATCTTGCTAATTAATAGAAATTTTTCCATACTAACTGTTTTGAACCAGTCTCAAGCTTTACCTTGTTGTAAAATAACGATCATAAAAACCTTTAAGGTTGCTCAAGATTTTATTCATTTGTGTTTTCCAATTTTGCAAACATCAAAAAATATCGAAACTTATTATTTGCAACGAAGCTTTCCAAGAAATATTGCTCTAACCATTTGGCAATTAGATCTTGATATTCAAAACAATCAATTTGAAAACATTTATGCTTATGAAAATATGAATTCTTAATGCGTTCAAATGACAAAGAGAATATTTTGAGGGGAATTTGATATGATCTCAGTCAAAAGCCTTGTCAAGATGGTGACTAAGCCAAGGGATCAAAAATATGCTCAAAATATCCCAAAAGTCGTGCTAAATCATATATCACGTCATTTTGATTCCAGCAATGCTTCAATCACCTCAATTTGACACTATATAAAGAAGTTATCACATTCTGAATTTTTTGGCAAATAGGTAAAATGTCGACTTGCAAGGTTGACTGTGTAGTGTATGGATGCCACGTGGCAATCTGTATGAAGACGTCATGCTGATGTCATCTATTGACTAGCAGTAGAAGATCCAATCAAGAATCGACACATGGTTTGTAGGTATTGGATTACAGGTTCATGAGATGGACTAATCAGAGGGTGCCACATGGCCCTAGGATATGAACCAAAAAATGGTTCGACCAACCGACAAGCCTCCACAGGGTCCGACTCCATGACCCCCCAAATTTGCATCGGATGCCCAACCAACCGAGCTATAGGTGGTTCTTAGTATACATACTCGATGGGATTCATTTAAGTTTAAATGGTTGGGTAGTTGGGGGGAAGGGTCGGGTCGGTGGGCGTGCCTGACTAGCCTAGCCCCAAGTCACAGGGAATCCCCAGAACCAATTTTGAAGGCATTAGTGGTTATGGAAAATGGTTATCACCCAAGGGAATTGCCCCAGGCCATGTTACTAGTCACGAAACCGCAACAGAATGCTTGGAGGGGCGGGGCACGTGGCACACTACCCATGCCCCAATCCCAAGTCATATATGTGCTATGAGACTGTGATTGGAGCCAAGGAGGGGACATGGCCTATGGACCACGCCCCTCAGTCACATGTGGCCCCAAGTGACCAGCAACATGGCATAACAAGGGGCCTTTGGCCCATATTGTTGAAAAAAAAAATGTATAACAAAACAATGCTAACCCTATTGAAAGTGGTGGATCGAACTCATGACCTTCTAGGTACCAACAAAGCACCATACCAACACACCATAGAGTCACTTTGTTGCCAAGTTTTCAGAGGGAGCATATTTGCAGAGTAGTTAATAGGCATCTTTTAAAAAGAGGCCTAACTTGGTCATTTTTTAACCTTTTTGAGCCTAAGAAGAGCTTACACGGGGGTTTTTGGGCATTCTAGACACAATGGCAGTGTTATTTTTGCAAATTCAGACTTGTATGTTGATGTAATTGATAATTTGAGCATATAATAAAAAAGGCCACCATCAGAAGCTAGACAAAAACGTAGCCTAATAGGGGTGAACTTCGTCATCAATTTGATGTGTTTTGATGTTGCTTATTTTCCATTTCAATTGTTAAAATTCTACAAAATTTACTATAGTTTGTGTTCTTTTGCAATCACAATCCATTACCTAAAAGACATAAACTAGCTTGCAGATTATTTCATGAAACCTTCATTTTTTTTATTTTGATCAGATTGGTATTAGAGCATGGTTTTTGTGAAGGTTTAACATAATTTGCAAGGTTTTTGAATGCTTACAAAGTCTAAATTGAGAAGAGGAGAAGGATCACTTGAAGAACCAAACCCTCAAATTGGCTCAAGGAGGCCACAAACTCCAGAAGTCATGGCACATGAATAAGGACAAGGAAAAGAGTTGATGTCTCAGGATGAGAGAGATTTTAGAAAGGTTTTCTTTGATATGAATGAGATTGTGAAAGTTTTTTATAATGAAAGAACATCAAGGTGTCAAGGAGAAAGTTCTAATCTACCAAAAGGTAATGGGGGTGATGGGAGCAAACCTTCACCTCCTGCTCCTCCTTCACCTCCATCTAAACCTCCATCCTCACCTCCTTCTTCACCTCCTTCATCCCATAGACCTACTCCTCCTACATATCCAAGAGGACATGCTAAGTCTCCTTTGATTAAGCTTGATGTAAAGTTTGAATTTCATATGTACAATGTGGAAGTAAATGCTGAAAATTTAGATAATTGGGCTCCTCAAATTGAATTCTATTGCAGGATTCAAAATATTGATGATTATGTCACAAAGATCCAACTTTCTTCTCTACTCTTGAATGTGCAGCCCTCATCTGGTGGGAGGCCAAAATTCAAGAAGATTTGAAGAAAAGTGGTAAAATTATCTCTTCCTGGAATGATTTTATAATTGCACTAAGAAGGAAATTTCATCCATTAGCTTACATGCAAAAAGAAATTATGGATTATAAAAATTTTAGACAATCTAAAGGTCAGAGTGTCCAAAGTTACACACAAGAATTTAGAAGAAGATCTTTAATCTTGGGTGCTGATTTGACCGCACAATATACTCTCCTTAAGTATATAGGTGGATTACATAGTTATTTGAGACATACTAAACTTATGTTTAATGCCACCAATCTAGATGAATTATGTGTTCAGACAACTCATTTAGAATCAAGAGGCAAGAATGCTCCTCAAGAGTCCATTAAGAAACCCTTTAAATTTGGAGACAAAGGAAAGGGGAAGTTTAAATGAAAAGGAAAGAAGAATTCTACTGTCAAGAAAGAGGTGGAGAAACTTATTTGCAAACATTTCTCAAAATATGGCCATGAGGAAGACCACCGTTGGAAATGACATCCAGAATTGAGACCAGAGAAGTTCAATAACAGGGGGAAACAAAATATTGTTGCTGCAACTCAACAAGATCTAGGATCTGATTTAGGTGATGAAACCAAAATCATGACCATGGGAATTAAAGTTATAGCTTCTATGCAAGTACCAGTTCTTCTAGTAAGCCTATTGAATCTCAAAATGATACAAAAATAAGTGAGTTTTTCCATATCAGAGTCATTACAAAACATACAAAGGTTGATAAATTATTTGATAGTGGATCTCAAGTCAATCTTATCTCTGAAGCAATTGTTAAGAAACTTTATTTAGAGACTACACATCATGCAAAACCTTACCCTTTGGATTGGGTATGTAACGATGCAAAATTGCAAGTGACAAGAAAATGTAAACTTAAATTCTCCATCCCTACTAATTCTATAGATGACGTAGAGCTTGATGTTGTACCACTTGATATTTGTGGGATTGTCTTCGAGAGTCCATACTTATATGACCGAAAATCCATATTCTATCATCATGAGAAAAAATATCAACTTTTCAAAGATGGAGTTGAATATATTGTAAGAGTGCATCATAAGAAGATGAACTTATCTCTTGTTAGATTTGGTCAAATGAAAAGGCTTATGAATTCTAGTAATAATTTTGTGTTGTTGATGATTAAAGCTAAAGATACTATTGAATCTAAAGTTTTCCTAGGATGTGATTCTAAACTCAAGCATGAATTGGTTGAAGTTGTTAACACTTATGACAATATGTTTCAGGAACCTAAAGATTTACCTCAAAAAAGAGGAACCCAAAATGAGATTCAATTGCAGCAGGATGCACCACTTCCGAAAATTGGCATGTATAGAATGTCATTTTTTGAGAATTCATAAATTAAGAAGAAAACTCAAGAGATGCTTGACAAAGGGGTTATTAGACTTGGTACATATCCTTGTGGGTCTACTATTTTTTTGGTTCCAAAGAAAGATGGTACATGGTGCATGTGTGTGTATTTATGAGCTTTGAACAAGATGACAGTAAAGAATCGCTATCCTCTTCCTCACATTGATGATTTGTTAGATCAATTAAATGATGTTGTTTATTTTACTAAGTTATATTTGAGAAGCGGTTATCATCAGATAAGGATTGTTGAAGATGATATTTGGAAAACTACTTCCAAGACAAAACAAGATTTGTTTGAATGGTTAGTTATGATGTTTTGGATTTGTAATGCACCTTCCACATTCATGAGAGTTATGAATAATGTATTGCAACCATTCCTTAATTATTTTGTCATAGTCTACTTAGATGATATTCTAATTTTTAGTAAGACTTGTGAAGAGAATGTCAAGCATGTAAAGCAAGTTCTAGATGTCTTGAAAAAGGAAAATTTGTATTTGAAGATGTCTAAATGTGAATTTGGGAAAACCTATTTGGTTTATTTGGTTCATAAAGTAGGAGGTGGTGAATTGAAGATTGATCCCTCCAAATTTGATGTTATTGTGAAATGGCCTAAACCTAAGAATGTAATAGAAGTTAGGAGCTTTTGGGGAGCAACCCGATATTGGAGAAAATTTATCGCTAAGTTCTCATTCATTGCAGCACCATTACATGCTTTGACAAGTGTGAAGTAGGTCTTTCATTGGGGAGGAAAGTAACAAAAATCCTTCGACACTTTGAAAGAGAAAATCAGTGTAGCACCAGTTCTAGCACTTCCATATCTTAAGCATCCATTTAAAATTCAAACCGATGTAAGAAAATATGTTATGGGAGCAGTTTTGATGCAGCATGGTAAGGAAATATGTTATCATTGTGAAACATTTTCCAATGCATTAATTAAATATCCAACTTATGATAAAGAGTTGTATGCTTTGGTACAAAGCATGAATAAATGGAAGCATTATTTGATGGGTAAAGAAACAATTATTTGTAATAGCCTTGGTGAAAATTCCATGTAAAAAAAAAAAAAACCAAGAATGAATGGGACACTTATTCCAAGTTGAATATTGGGCAAGGCATCCTATGGGCTGTTCATTTGGTTGTTTATGGCTAAGAAAATTGGAAAAGTCAATGGCTAAGGCATTAAAAGGCAAAAATTAATTTTTGGCACATTTATTTATGAAAATAATGGAAACTAGAAGAAAAGGGAGGTGAAAGGTCACAAGTTGCATGTGTGGAGAAAAATGAATAAAATAGAGGCCTCATTCATAAAAAGGCTTCTGAGGATCAATTGGTAACCTTTTGTAAGTTCAGTGTTGGAGCTCTCTCATTATTCTCTCTCTCTCTCTCTCTCTCTCTCTCTCTCTCATACTCTTGGATACTTAGAGATTTCTTGGAGCACTCTTGGAAGGTGTGGCATACTTGTATTCTTGAAGAAGGCAAACAAAGAGCAAGAAATCACAAGAAGGCATCGGAATCAGCAGCTACATCAGATTTGCTTGCAGGTATCAAGTTACATGTATGATTTCTTCACTAGTTTTGGCATGCATGGCATATGAATGTGGTTTCTTGGTTGTGATCTTTCATTGGCATGGAGGATTATCTTAATCAAAAGTGAATTGCCTAGTCTTTCTATTTCCTGGATATCCATGGTGATTGTGGGTTTACTTTCAGTGTTTTGTTTTGGTTGGTTCTCATGTTTCCTTAGCTTGGGTTGAGTTATTAGTCTTGGAAGTCTTGGTTGAACAAACGCTCTAGAAGCCCTATAACAACTTGGATTGAGTTACTAGCCCTGGAAGCCCTGGTTGGACAAATGCTCTAGAAGCTCTTGGTGCGTTGATTTACTAGTCCTAGAAGCCTTGGTTGGACAAATGTTTTGGAATCCCTGTATAAGTTGTGGGTTGAGTTACTAGTTCTGGAAGCTTTGGTTGGACAAACACTCTGGAAGCCCTGGAAGGCTTGGATGGAGACCAATACGATGATGGTTTTGGTGATGTCCGACCGTGAGGTGGAATCATTGTTTGATGGGTTGAGGTGGATGGCCTCTGAAAGCCCTGGATGAGTTTTGATGGATGTGTTTTATGATATCCCACATTCATGCTTGGAATATGGCACGGGGGTGAATGGTTGAAGAGATATTTGGCTTAGCCATCCTACGGTCGAGTGGAATGTGGTAGTCCCATCTCTTGTTGGTTCCTTATATTCATTAATGAGAAATCCTTTCCCTTGATTTACATGTGTAAAGGTACTGATGTATTTATCGATTTGATGGTTGTCATGTTTATTGTATTTATGTTCCTATTACGTTGGTTATATGCACATTTTATGACAGCATTTATGTATAGATTTAAGCATGTTTTTACTTGTATGTGAATGGATAATGTGTTTATGACCTAACAGATGATAATGCAGCAAATGGAATGACGGAACAATGGTTCATAGCAATTCTCACATAAGTATGAGATCCCGACACTTAACTCTATTATTTACACTTGTATATTACATGTAGATGATATGTTTGACGAAATGCCTATCATGGCTAGTATGGGTCTAGTCAAGGTCTTGAACAAGTATTTGATTTAGTACTATCATTTCCATGTTAGTTTACCAATTTGAATATGTGGATCAATTTTGGGCAGTAACCTGGGAACTAGGCCTAAAAATGTGGCTCAAATCTGGAAGTCGCTAACCCAGAACTGACAATTCTGGTCCACAATCGCTAGCAAGTAGGCTTGTGAGAGCGACTTTAGGTTTTTGGTCGCTCCCTTGCCCATAGCATGAGAGAGGCTATGGCCCAAGAGACCTAAAACAATAGTGGTACCTGGGAACAAGCTGTCTGAGTGGCTGACTTGTCTTCTGAGGGTTTTGTTTATGATGTTGGATGTTTGTATGGTGTGTTTCCATCAGTTCCACTTCCTTAATGTGACTTGGGAGTTTGAATCATATCATAGTGGTCTTTCGTCACATGTTTACCCTGGTTGGCCGATTGCTTGGGTAGATGTGGGAGGAGGGTGTTACATTATTCATATTGACCATCAACCTTTGCAATATTTACAATTGCAAACCAAACTATAACAAGCGAGACATTTCAGATGGATGGGATTCCTACAGAAATTTCATTTGGTAATCAGGCATAATAAAGGTATACATGAAAAATTTGTAGATATGTTATCAAGGCTTATTGTTAATGCATATGTTATTCTTAAGCATAACTCAATCATGTGTGAAATTTATATTGAACAGTATGCTCAAGATGAAGATTTTAAAGATGTGTATGCAACTTTGAGTCAAGGAAATCATGTTGAAGAGTTGGATTATCATGTTCATAACAAGTTATTGTATCATCTTGGTAAGTTATGTGTTCCACAGGGTGAAAAAATCAATTTCATAAGGGAATCCCATACTCCTCTTATTGTTGGTCACTTTGGTGTAGACAAAACAATTTCTCAATTACAGAGGTATTGTTATTAGCCTCGCATGAATGAAAAGGTAGAGATATGTAAAAGGATGTTCTATGTGTTATAGTAGCAGGCCAACAAATAGGAAATTAAGTTTGTACACTCCACTTCCTATCCCTTCTCGTCCTTGGGAAATTATTTCTATGGATTTTGTCAGGGGAATACCAATGTCCAGGAAAGGTCATGATTATTTATATGTTGTAGTGGATCATTTCAACAAAATGTGTGAATTGATGCCATGTAAGAAATAGGCTACAACTGAAGAAACTGCAAAGATTCTCTTCCAAAATGTATGAGTTCATTTTGGGTTACCTCCTTCGATTATTTCATATTGAGATTCTCAATTTATTGGGAAGTTTTGGTCAATTTTATGGGAACTCATGGACACAAAGTTGAAGAGAGCATGACATTTCATCTAGAAACCGACGGCTATAAAGAAGTAGTGAACAAAATAGTAGTGCACCTCCTTCGAGGATATTGTGGTAAGCATCCTAAACTTTGGGATGAGCATTTGCATTACATCTAGCATGCCTACAATCATGACAAGTATTCATCTACGCAAGTATCTCCATTTGAAGCATGTTTGGGTTATTTTCCAAAGTCTCCTTTGGATTTTGTCTTTGGTAAAGATATTGTAGTATATAGATGTAGTGATGTGGACAAAGCCAAGAATTTCATTGAAAAAATTCAGCTAGTGAATCAAAGGGTACAGGAATAGCTAAAGAAAAGCCAAGCCAAGTACAAAGCAAGACACGATAAGCATCAAGTTGGTCATGATTTCCAAGTGGGAGATCAAGTTTGGTTGTACATCAACAAGGAAAGACTACAAGGTGAAGGTAAAAATATCAAGACAATCAAATATGGTCCTTCCAAATCTTGGAGTAGATTGGTTACAAGGCTTTCTTCATAGATTTTCCACCTTACATGCAAATTTATTATATTTTGAATTGGGAAATATTGAGATTTTATGAGCCTCTTATGATTGTTAATTAAGAAGGGAATGTTTAGATTCCATCTATAGAATACTTTCCTCCAGAATATTTAAATGAGTTGCAGGAGGACACAATTCTTGATAGGAGGATAAGAACTTCACACAAAGGCAATGTGGAGTATCTTCATGTGGAGCTCAAAGGTACCAATCAAAGAAAAGCAAGGTGGATAGAATCAAGAAAGTGAGGGAGTTGTACCCTCACTTACTTGCTGAGTAAAAACAAACTTTTGGTGGTCAAAAAGCTTCCAGTGGGGAGGAATAATCCAAGGGATCAAAACTATGATAAAAAATGAAAGTTCTCTAAATATCCTAAAACTAGCACCAAATCATAGATCTCTTCATTCTGATTCCAATGATGTGTGAATCGCCTCAATCTGACATCGTATGAGGAAGTTATCGTATTCTAAGAATTTTGGCAAACAACTAAAAAGTCAACTTGCAGGATTGGCTATGCAGTGTATGGATGCCACATGGCATTCTGTATGAAAATTTCATGCTAGTGAAATCTTCTGATAGGGTAGTATGGGAGCCAATCAGGAATCAACATGTGACGCATAGGGATTGGATTACAGGTTCATGAGATGGGCTAATCCTGGACCACCACATGGCCCAATCAGAAGATGCCACATGGCCCAATGAGAGGATGCCACATGGCCCTGCGATTGGTGCCAAAAATTGGTTTGACCAACTAACAAGCCTCTACAGGGTTCAACCCCATGACCTCTCAAATGTGCAACAGATTCCCAACCAACTGGGCTACAGGTGGTTCTTGGTATACATAGTCGGCGGGTTTCGTTTAAGTTTGAATGGTTGGGTAGTTGGGGGAAGGGTCGAGTCGAAAATCATGCCCGACTGGCCCATCCCTAAGTCACATGGAATTCCTGAAACCAAAGGTGAAGTTGTCGAGGGTTATGGTGAATGCTTAGAACCCAAGGGAATGGCCCCAAGCCATGTTACAGGTGATGGAACCATGGTGGAAATCTCGGAGGGGTGGGATGTGTGGTACCTTGCTTGTGCCCCAAGCCCAAGTCATATGCATGGTATGAGACCCAAAGCAGGGCCAAGAAGAGTGTGTGGCCTATGGATCATCCCCCTAGTCACATGTGTCCCCAAACAACCAATGGTGTGGCATAAGGAGGGGACTTCAACCCATATTGTTTAAAAAAAATGTATAACAAAACAACACTAACCCTGTTGAAAGTTGTGGATTGAACTCAGGACCTCTGGGATACCAATGGATCATCATACAACCACACCACAAAATCACTTTGTTCCAAGTTTTTAGAGGGAGCATATCTCTAGAGAATTTAACAAACAACTTTGGAAAAAGAGGCTTAACTTGATCATTTTTTAACTTTTTTTAGCCCAAGAAGATCCTACACTAGGGTTTTTGGGAATTCTAGATGCAATGGCAGTGTTAACTTGTATGTTGATGTAACTGAGCATTTGAGCATATAATAAAAAATGCCACCATTGGAAGCTGAACCTGAAGATGTAGCCGTCATCAATTTGTTGTGTTTTGATGTTTCTTATTGTCCATTTTAACTGTTAAAATTCTAGAAAATTTACTTTAGTTTGTTTGCTTTTGTGATCACGACCCATTGTCTAAAAGGCATAAACTAGCTTGTAAAGCATTTCATGGAACCTTCATTTTTAAAATTTTGGATCAGTGAGGGCCTAACATAACCATCAGCTCACGCTAAAGTACTTCAACTATCGACAAGTATCTGAATCATGAAATGATAAAGCATGAATATTATTGAGTTCAACAAAATCAATCAATGTAAGACAACTATCATCAAGTATGCTAATAGCAAAGTGATTAATTAAGCCATAGTTTTTAGAACTAGTACATTGATCATATTGGTGACTATAAGATCCTTGATTCTCCATTGGTTCCCACTACATTTGATTAGATACCATGCTATCAATATTAAATCATAAGGTATTTAAAACAATCATTGACATCGCAAATTTAGGAAACCAATTAGGATACCAGGTTGGAAAAAGATTGGAAGAAAGGGTCAAATCAAAACAAATATTCATATCAACATAAGGATTTGGATTCATTGAATGACTCAAGGATTTTCTATCGTTCAAGAAGAGATATTGTGTGAAAAAATATGATTAGATCCATGAAATGCACAAAAGTGATAGGAAGGTGACCAAACTCGGAAGCCTTTGGAAGGGAGGAATCTTCCAACCAAAAATGAATTTCTTCTTGACAATCAGAATGATAAGATTTTAAGTTGTGTATATCTATAAAATATATGATCCCTAATCTTGAGTGCGATGCAATGGATTCACATGCTAAAGGATTAACTAAACAAGAATCTTCCATCTGATCAAAAACTCTATCTTAATGGCTTATAGAATTGACTTGAAAATGTTAAAAGTCCTTCAAGAATGAGCTCACTTTCAGTAGATTAATGTTAAGGGAATAATTATGCGTGAAAATTTGGATCCAACTCAATTATGAGATCTCAATGGGATTGTGAGAACCTGACATAACCATTAGCAAAGGCTAAAGTGCCTCGAGTTCCTAATAGGTCTCTGAACTTTTTAATGGTGGATCATCAAATTTAGGTGGTTTAGAAAAATAAACAAGTTGGTATGCACCAGTATCATAATATGTATCAATGAAAACATTAGTAATGCCACTGGTTTGATCATACTCGATATTGAACATATCAAATCCTTGATGGATAGAAAATTGAGATACATCAATCATAAAACTCCCTTAATCATTTAGAGTTATAATATCTTCCTCTTGACATATGAATGATTTACAGTTGAATAGATCATGAACAATAGGTTTGAGTTTTTCAACTTCTAATTGTAGGAGCACACCATCCTCTACCTTGTTACAATCACGACCATCCAGATAAGGATCTAAGGAATTAAGAAAAATTGTTGGTCTAATATGCTCATCAAACACATTCGGGTACAATGAATAATGTGAGGAAAGATGGAAAGACTCGGGAGAAGAGATGTGAGTTGTAGAATTAGTTTGAGCTTGTAGAACAATGGAACAACATGCATGTTTTGTTCCATAAGATTATCTTCATCATCATAATGATCAAATACATAATACCAATGCAACATTCAAATTGATATTGCTTTTATTTAACAAGGTATATTAAAGATTCAACATCCTAACAACTTATCTTTTCAGGTTTGTCATCTGGAGATGCATGGATCAAAGAAACTCTAGAATCTTTCAAAATTAAAAGAGCATCCCATAGCATTATTGTAGATTGCAATCTATGAGAATCAAATTCTGATTCAATACCTCGTGAACCTAAGCCTTCAAAAGAAGAAAATATATCATCTGATGTATTTAGATATCCATCATTTCGCGTGTTAATGGAAACAGGGATGTCATGGTGATGGTTGTCCAAGGTCTCAACTTGGATGAAGGATTTGAGATCATTTGATAGGTTATCAAGATTACAAGATGCACGGTCGTCTGAGAATATAGGATCATTATTCTAAAGAGAGAAGAAAGATGAAACATGTCTTTAACAATTTACTCCTCTACCTGTGAAATGTAGCTACCTTGTTCTTGATTACTACTTGAAACAACAGGTTGAACATGATCTTTAGTCGAAGTAGGTTGATCAAGTGGATTTTGAAACAAGGAATCATGAGATGTAGATGGTAGAGGTTGAAAAGTATCCCTTGACAAAATTATGTTTTCAATTGGATCAAACTCAAGATTAGGATTATGTACATTAATGTGATCTTGGAAAACTAAGGGATCAACTTTTACTTCAGGGTTCACATAATTTCTAAACCATTCCAATTTCTCGTCAATAGGATCCAGATCATAGGAAATGGGTGAAGATTTAATGGACGAATCAGCAATTTGATTTTTATATTTCCCAACTTTAACATCACCACTAAGAGGCACCCATATTGGTATAAGAAAAGGAGGACAAGGAAAAAAAAATGGAATAGTAGGTTCCTCCTCACAAATTTGGGGTGTATCATATTCAACATAAGTTGGGAGAGAAACATCATCTGAGGGTTTGGATTCAGAATATTCAAGGATAGAAGAATCAATATTTGAAACTTTTCAATGATAAAATTATAGTTAAAATATTTTTTAGGAAACTCATACAAAATATGAATAAATCGATTAAGAAAATCCTCTACAGATTCACCAGATTTCATTCTGAGTAGATCAATCCTACTACATACATACTGATAATCATACCTCTCAAAGGCTTGATGAATCTCCTTGAGAAATTTATCAAATTAATGAATGGAATTCGATGGTAAAGTCTGACACCACTTCTTAAATCAACCTTCAAGAGTGAGGGTGAATTATACAAACAACATCAATTTCATCAATTTCATTAGATTTACAAAAACTAAGAAAATCATATATATGTTTGCCTATGAATGTACCACCCTCACCATCAAACTGAATTGAGACAAGTCATGAAACTATTCCACAGAGATGAAAAGTTTACCATAGGATATATTAGAAAAACATTACAGGATTATGATTTGGGAATGATCCATTTAAGATAAGAGATTCAAAACAGACTCAACGGGCATAGCTTGTCATCTAGCCCTCCTTCTTGTTTCAACTATTGACAATGTTGGAAATTTGTCAATTAATGGGGTCTCCATGATGTGAAGTCCCAATTATACCTCACACTGTTTGGAGTAGGAGCCCCAACTAGAATTACGGCTAGTTTCCATTGCCATTAGGGATTTTCCTTGGATGCAATTATTAACATAAGAGGTTATAAAACATTCTTTGAAACAAGCAAGTAAGTTGACACTGTGAGGCATACAATTTCAATGTATATAATGTACTGTCATGGTATGTAGAAAGAGAGTTAACCTCTAGAAGAAAAGTAATAGTACTATCCTAAAAGATGAACACAAGAGAATAAGAGGATTTTTAGTTAACCTGCAAAGTAGTTCACAAGAAAACCACGATCATAAAACCAAATACAACACACCTTCAACAAGGTAAGTACCAAATCCACAGAAATAGTTCAATTTCCTTAGTACATATGAATGAAACATCTACCACAAACATCTTAAGAATAGTCCTACGATATTCACGATACATGCATGAAAATGTGTTGGCTCATCTAGCTTCATATATTAAGTGGAAGTGCCAAGATATACAAGTACAATGCTACCACACTAGCCCCAATAGTGGAACATTAAGCCACCACTTGCTCCTCCAAGGAAAAATATTCCATCCTATGCCAAGCTAGAGAATCCAAGGTGAATATTCAAGTCCCAAAAGATCCTTTGCTTGAGTTATGAGGATGTATTCAGAACAAATGAAGTGACTCTCCACCTCCCATGTGACTTTTGAGCTCCATCATGACTCTTGTGCTTCTAAAATGACTTTTTGAATTCTTACATGACCTTTGAGCCTCTATATGAGATTATAATTCAATAGTGACTTTTCATATTCCATGTGGGACCCTTGGTCTTCCACATATTTTACATTTTCTCATTTTGGGAAATTTCACAATTTCATTCTACAAATGATGTGTAAAGATATTATGACACATGTGACTTGAGATGACTCTTGACAATTATTTCATGGAACTTCATGATGATGTCGCATTGAAAGATACTCATTTTTTTTCTTTCTTTACATCTTCTTGTATGGAGTCTTCATGTGGTCTTGATATTTGATCTTTTGTCAAAAGCTAGTGCCTCTTCATCTTCTTTCTCAATGATTTCTTCATGGTTCCAGCTTCACATGTGTCTTTCAACATTGTCTCCTTCTCTTCATCTCCAAACATCATCCTATTAGGTCAATGTGTAGTACTTGCAAGTGAAATACATTCATGACAAGATGACATCAATCTAGAAATATCCTAGTCTAACTTGCTTCATGAAAATTATTGGTTGACCTAGAACTAGGTACTGGACTAGGAGGAAATCTCAGGGATTGTGCAGTGTGGAGTCACAGAGGCCAGGAGTGAGGGACTAGGGCTTAGGATTGTGTAATGCATAGTTTTGAAAGTCTGGGAAGGAAGACTACGTAGTTGGGGAGCTCACTGAGATAGGATTGATCTTTGAGACTGCGCAATGTGTATTTCAGGAGAGAGAGAAGGGCAGTGGATTGTGCAATTGCACAACTTAGAAAGGCAGGGAGACAACTTGTTGCTTGTAATTGCACAATGCATAGAAGGAAGCTGGATGGAGGGAAAATGTGCACAGTTGTGGAGTTCAATAGGGTATCCTTGATCATTTTGACTACATAATTCATAGTCCTTGGAGGAAGGAATTGTGCATTGTGCAGTTCCAAGAGGAAAGGGATAAACTTGAGGGTTGACAATGTAAATTGCACAGTTCCAGGAGGTTGAGTGAGGTCAAGTTAATCGGGTAGGAAATTTCCAGAATTTGACTAAGTGTGAGATCATTGAGGTAGAAGTGAGACCAAGATTAAACTTGTGAATGATCACACACACTCACAATAATTGATGACACAACATTGAAAAATTTGTACAAAAGAAAAACATGATCCACCGCGATGACAATACAACAACCTCCTCCAAGTGCTACACTTGGGATGTACTTTGTGATGAAAGTGACGACACTAGTGTGACAGTGCATGAAACTTTGGGAGTCATTCTAATACATGTTTATATGATAGATAGGACCCATTAGTACCAAATTTTCCTCCTAAAATGAACCATGACTCTCCTTTTACATTTTTCCCTCCTTCTAGTTTCAATTGTTGACGATGTTAGAAATTCATCAATCAAGGGGGTCTCCCTGATGTGAAGTCTCAATTAGACCTCACATTGTTTGGAGTAGAAGCCCAAACTAGAATTATGGCTAGTTTCCATTGTCGTTAGGGATTTTCCTTGGCTGTAATTTTTAACATGAGAGGTTATACAACATTCTTTGAAACAAGCAAGTTGACACTATGAGGCATACAATTGCAATGTATGTAAGGTACTTTCATGGCAGGGAGAAAGAGAATGAGCCTATAGAATAAAATCAATAGTACTATCCTAAAAGATGAGCACAACAGAATAAGAGGATCGTTAGTTAACCTACAAAGTAGTTCACAAGACAACCATGATCATAAAACCAAATACAACACACCTTCAACAAGATAAGTACAAAAGCCACCAAAATAGCTCAATTTCCTTAGTACATATGAATGAAACATCTACCACAAACACCTTAAGAATAGTCCTATGATATTCATGATACATGCATCAAAATGTATTGGATCATCAAGCTTCATATATTAAGTGGAAGTGCCAAGATATACAAGTACAATGCTACCACACTAGCCCCAATAGTGGAACATTAAGTCACCACTTGCTCCTCCAAAGAAAGATCTTCTCTCCTATGCCAAGCTAGAGAATCCAAGGTGAATATTCAAGTCGCAAAAGACCCTTTTCTTGAGTTATGAGGGTGTATTTATAACAAATGAAGTGACTCTCCACCTCCCATGTGACTCTTGAGCTCCATCATGATTCTTGTGCTTCTACAATGACTTTTTGAATTCTTACATGACCTTTGAGCTTCTATATGACATTAAAACTCAATAGCAAATTTTCATATTCCATGTGGGACCCTTAGTCTTCCACATATTTTACATTTTCTCATTTTGGGAAATTTCACAATTACATTCCACAAATGATGTGGAAATATATTATGACACATGTGACTTGAGATGACTCTTGACAATGATGTCATGGAACTTCATGATGATGTGGCATTAAAACATACTCATTTTGTTGCTTTCTTTACATCTTCATGATGGATCTTGCATGTGCTTTGTATTCATCCTCCAAGGGGTTGATTGATATGGAGTCTTCATGTGATCTTGATCTTTGATCTTCTGTCAAAAGCTAGTGTCTCTTCATCTTCTTGCTTGATGACTTCTTCATGATTCTAGTTTCACAAGTGTCTTTCAGCATAATCTCCTTTTCCAAGCATCATCCTATTAGGTCAATATATAGTACTTGCAAGTGAAATCCACTCATGATAAGATGACATCAGTCCAAAAATATCCTAGTCTAATTTGCTTCATGAAAATTATTGGTTGACCTAGAACTAGGTATTGGACCGGGAGGAAATCTCACGGATTGTGAAGTGCACAGTTACGAAGGCCGGGAGTGAGGGACTAAGGCTTAATATTGCATAATGCACAATTTTGGAAGCTTGGGAAGGAATACTACGCAGTTGAGGAGCTCGGTGAGTTATGCTTGATCCTTGATACTATGTAATGTGTATTTTGGGAGAGAGAGAAGCGAAGTGGATTGTGCAGTTGTACAACTCAGGAAGGCAGGGAGACAACTTGTTTCTTGTAATTGCGCAATGCATATAAGGAAGATAGATGGAGGGAAAATTTTCACAGTTGTGGAGTTCAAGGTGGTATCCTTGAGAATTTTGACTACACAATGCACAAACATTGGAGGAAGGAATTGTGCATTATGAAGTTCCAAGAGGAAAGGGATCAACTTGAGGGTTTACATTGTACACTATGCAATACCAGGAGGTTGAGTGAAGTCAAGTTGATCGGGCAGGATATTTCTAGAATTTGACTAAGTGTGGGATCATTGAGGTAGAAGTGAGACTAAGATTAAACTTGTGAATGATAACACACACTCAGAATAATTGATGACACAACATTGAAAACTTAGTACACAAGAAAAACATGATCCCCTGCGACAACAATACAACAACCTCCTCCAAGTGTGGCACTTAGGATGTACTTTGTGACAAAAGTGACGAAACTAGTGCGACAATGCATGAAACTTTGGGAATGAGTCTAATACATGTCTATATGACAGATAGGACCCATTGGTACCCAATTTCCTCTCCTAAAATGAACCATGACTCTTCTTTTACGTCATCCAACACTTCCTAAGCCCAAGAGACGACACTTGTGACATTAAGAGAAAAGTTCAAACGACACTTGAAAATGTCAATGACATTGAATGTGACACATTCCAAAGTGAGGATAACATGAAAACAAAACTTATTAAATTGAAAAAAAGTAAAAGTGATATTCGTAAACATGAAAGCGACACTTGAAAAAGGGAAGGTGCACAAAAGAGACAATTGAAAAAACTCACTGAAATAGAAGTACAATCATAACCAAAAGTGAGACTACAAATGAAAATGTGCACTCATTATTGACATAGGTTTAACATTGCACAGGTATTGCCTTGATGGACTATGTTATGTTTGTTCAAGTTTGCATAAAATAATGCATTCATGAACTTATTACAGCTTAAACATGTGTGAGAAAGTGACTTCGATACTTAGAAACTAAGAAGAAGACTTAAACACTTAACATATCATTAATCGATCATGAAGAAATTATGAAATGATAGTTCATTAGATCCTCAATAGGCTCCAAAATTCATGTGTACGAAAAATTTTGGATGGTGTTGATCGTAGCATCAATAAAAACCTAACCATTAGTAGGCTATTGGGTAGTGTTATAATCGGGTCACTAGGAGGAAAATCAGTTACATTCTTTTGAGTGCATTTGGTCTATAGTTGAGAAAAATTATCCAAGAGGGACAGGAGATAGAGCACACAGAGAGGATTTGTGCACTATAGTAGCCCACGGGTCATATGCCATACTTATTTGTACTTGCAACCATATTTCCATTTAGAGAAATATAGCGGAGCGACCTCACATTTCAGTTGTGTTTTTATCCCAAAAGGATTTCTCAAGTCATATCTTATGTCAAATGTGTGTGTGATATTTTATCACTTTTTTCTATTTTATGCATAATTTTAATTCAAATGCATACACTATTAATAGTAATCTACAGATCTATAAATATAATGAGAAATAAAACTATAATAGTGTAGATTTTGTATTTTTAAATATAATTTTATTAGATCTATTGTAAATATTGTCCAATGGAATATCCACAATAGTTTCTAGATCATATTAGTATCAATATAGATTTATTTGGGTATATTGTGGAGAATTGTAGGAGATCTAATTCAGCTAGGCCAAAAATCATAAAACCCTAATCATGGCCAACGAATCTATGAATAACCCTCGTGATCCTATAGAGGAGAGGTTTTAGTAGTTGGAAGATGTCGTGGACATAAATTGTAATGTAAATATCCTCACAGAAACCCTGAGTAATAATATTAGGATATTCGAAGAAGATCGAGGTTCTAATGTAGAGGACAAATCAGAGGGGGGATTAGGAGATTGGGAAGAAGCAGAGAACTAGCCAAAGAAAGGAACCAAAAAATATCAACCTAGTTTGAGTGCCATGAATCATTCACATTCCCTATTCAAAATGGAAGTGAAGGTAAATATCAAGTAGTACCACAGTGATAGTGATGATTTGAAGCTAAATATGGTTGCAACAACTAGAAGTGTATTTCAATGTCCATCAAATTGAGGAAGAACATAATATTTCATTTGTGGCTGAAATTAGGGGGGCATTCCCTAACTTGCTGGGAAATCCACACGGAGACCTTGAGGTTGAACATCCAGTGACTAAGTTGGAGGGCTTCAAAACCATCACAAAGCCACATTTTTACTCTATTGGGTATGAAGAGGACTAGTGGATCCAGTCACAACTTTAGGAAAAAATAGGGGCAAAGTGTGTAGGAGTACACCACAAACTTCAGAAAAATGGCCATAATTCTATATATCTCCCCAAAGAACCTATATGTACTCCTCAAATATTTGGGGGTTCTACTCTGCCATATATAGGAGCAAGTGATGTTGTTTTCAAACCTATATCAATGGATGAGGCTTGTGTATAGGCACAACAATTGGAAGAAATAGGCTTGAAGAAAGGGAAATCAAGTGTATCAAAGTAGAAGGGGAAACAAAATGCTTCTAAGGAGGGGAAGAAGAAGTAAAAAGGGCGAAAAGATAAAAATATGGTAGCCACAACACATCAGTGCAAATATCACAACAACCACTGCAACCATTGTAACATTGATGGCCATACAGAGGATAAGTGTTGGAAGTTGCATCCAGATATTAACCCAAAGAACAAAAAGAAAGATGATAAGAAGAAGAATCTCACGACCACTAATTTGAGCAGCCAAGTTGAAATTAGTTCAGATGTGGATGAGAATATTTTCTTTACATAAGTGCAGAAGGAGGTGAATATGAGTATCCTTTAGCAATAGGAAGAGAAAGAAATGTCCAAACTCTTCCATATAAGACACATGTCAAGAAGATTAGATTATTGATTTGTTTGACTCAGGATCACAGACAAATCTCATTGCAACATAGCTAGTGATCAAGAGGTTGCAGTGAGGTTGGGGTTGGAATTTTGTGATTATCCAAGCCCATATCCATTGGGATGGGTAAATAAGGATGTGGAGTTAAAGATAACAAAACTGCGAAAAAAAAAAAAAAAAAAAAAAAAATAAAAAAAAAAATAAAAATAAAAAAAAATAAAAAAATAAAAATAAAAAAAAATAAAAAAATAAAAAAAAAAAAAAAAAATAAAAAAAAAAAAATAAAAAAAAAAAAAAATAAATAAAAAATAAAAAAATAAAAAAAAAAAAAAATAAAAATAAAAAAAAAAAAATATTTTTCTATCAATGTTGATTTTATTGATGAAGTATAACTAGATGTGTTTTGTTATAGCTCCGATACCACTTGTTATAGCTCTGATACCACTTGTTATAGATCTGATCTAAAATTATATGAAAATACAAATATACCCAAGAATAATAAGATCTGAATATAGATAGAAATGCTTCTTTATTTATCAAACCCTTAAGGTAGGGCAACACCATACATTCACTCCTTAAGGAAGGAAAACACTCCACAAGTCATATGTTTGTTCATACAATATTCCTTGACATCTCTCAATGGGGAGTCTCTAGCCTCTATAGGCCTCATACATACAATACCATGGTTCCCTCAATACCATTTATCTAATACCATGGGATTATTACATTATTGCCAACTCTTGTGGTCCCTTACATGATACGGGTTAACCATATTATTTATTACTATGGACCATCCCATTATTACATTATTCCCTTGTGTCCCTCCCTCTGTACCCCATATTATCCCCCCTAGGTATACTACATTCCACCCCCCTTAACATGTTTCCTCCCCGAAACATACAAAGAACACAAATAATAAGATCTACTCAAAAGAGTAGTCCATTGGTACCATGCATGTGCATCTAGCCATCCGAGAGAAAGTTGAACCCTCAATCCAGCTGGTGCCTCGCTCGCTTGAGATGGAAGTTGACCCTAGCGGCTCTTCTGCGTTGATTTGTAGTAGGTGGATCGTCACTCCTCTCTATCTGTGATGTAGGGCTTTTTGTCCTTGTGGCTAATTCATTGCCATCTTGTTGGTTGTTTTCTTGTGGGGTGATATGGGTGGTGATATGCTGAAGTGTTAATCAACGGTGTATCTTTCTTTAATTCACCACCTAATGGAGCTTGATTAGTATCTGGTACATGTTGTGGTGCCTGTTGTTGTTTCTTATCTTCCAATATTACTTCAACCACTAAGTCCTCGTCTGATGTATCAGTATCTGTAACCTTTTCTACTTCAGCCTCCTTGGACACTACCTATTTTTTTGGTACCTGGTTTGATGTTTGTGTTTGATTGTCGACCATCAAGGGCTCATCATCTGATGTGTAAGTGTCATTAGAGCTTTGTGCTTCTCCCTCCATAGTCTTTGCTTGGGTCTTAATGGAAATATCCTGCAACATAATTTTCTTCTTTTTATACTAGAGCTTCAGGAAATTCTTCTGCACATTAATATTGATAGTACCCACAGATTCCATCCAAGGATATCCCAAAACAACATCCATGTTATCATTATCTGAAGTATAAAAATCACAATGCAACACATACTTATCCATAAAAAGCTTCAAATATTTATAAACTTGAACATCCTCATTATCTACTTGTGTGTTTTCAATGTGTTTGGCTGAAACTTGAAATTTTTTTGCCAAATTAACATTGATAAAATTATGCTTGCAACTAGGATTTATAGACATGATGATCTTCTCCTTCTGAATCAATCCATGAACCTGCAATAAGGAGATACCAGCAGAAAATAACCCTTTAGGCTTCTTGGTTTCCTTCTTTCCTGTAAAAATAAAATCTTTGCTAGGTTGTGTGCCTATCTGTCTGAGCTTAGTAGGAGGACCCAAAAAATTATATTTATGGTCAAAGTGGTCACAAATGGATTTTTTGAACATCTGCCAAGTAATTGTCCCTGCATAACATTTAGAATGCGACTGCGACCATTGCCATCTTTCTTGGTCCAAGTAAAGTTCTCCCACACGTAGTTTAGTTTCATCATTTATGATGTGTTCTAGTGTGAAATATTGTTCCATTTGTGCTAACCACATTGCTAGCTCAGAACCATCAAATTTGTACAGCTTCATCGAATTTCGATCTAGACACTGGAATTTCTTATTCGCACTACAGTTGTCAAACCTTCACAAAAATTTCTAGAAAAAGAGCTGATTTTAAATCAGCAATATCTCCCTCATCCGTACTCCAATTCAACTTTTTTTTTTTTTGAAATTGGGTATTTTTCACAAGATCTATAATTATATTCTACAAATATTTCCCTAGAACATATATATCTGATCTACAAACTCGCCACCCCAAAAATGTCTGCAACACAATTGATTTTTAAATCAACGATATCTCCCTCATCCGGACTCTGATTCGGTCGATTTTCTTTTTCAAATTGGGTATTTTTTCACAAAAAAAAACCAAATATGCAATTACAGTGTATAGATTTTGCACCATAATGTACAGATCTGATCTGAAAACTCGTCGCCCTAAAAAATCTCTGTAACACAACTAATTTTTAAATCAATAATATGTCCCTCATCTGGACTCTGATTCGGCCGATTTTTTTTTTCAAATTGGGTATTTTTTCACAAACAACCCGGATTTGCAATTATATTCTATAAATTTTGCACCAGAATGTACAGCTCTGATCTAAAAAGTCTCCGCCCCAAAATGTTCCTGCAAAAAAAAAAAAAAAAAAAAAAAAATCTGCTTTGCCCAAGAATGTGCTCCGATACCACTTATTATACCTCTGATACCACTTTTATAGATCTGATCTAAAAATATATGAAAATACAAATATACCCAAGAATAATAATATCTGAATATAGATAGAAATGCTTCTTTATTGATTAGACCCTTAAGGTAGGGCAACACCATACGTTCACTCCTTAAGGAAGGAGAACACTCCACAAGCCATATGCTTGTTCATACAATATTCCTTGACATCTCTTAATGGAGAGTATCTAGCCTCTATATAGGCCTCACACATACAATATCATGGGTCATTACCATGGTTCCCTCAATACCATTTACCTAATATAATGGGCTTATTACATTATTGCTAACTCTTGTGGTCCCTTACATGATACAGGTTAACCACCTTATTTATTACTATGGATCATCCCATTATTACATTATTCCCTTGGGAACCTCCCTCTATACCTCATATTATCACCCCTAGGTATACTACCTTCCACCCTTCTTAACATATTTTGTCCCCGAAACATACGAAGAACACAAATAATAAGATTTACTCAAAAGAGTAGTCCACTGGTACCGTGCATGTGCATCTAGCCATCTAAGAGAAAGGTGAACCCTCGATCCAGCTAGTACCTCGCTTGCTTGAGATGGAAGTTGACCCTGGCAGCTCTTCTTTGTTGATGTGTAGTAGGTGGATCGTCGCTCCTCTCTATCTGTCATGTGGGGGTTGTTGTCCTTGTGGCTAATTCGTTGCCATCTTGTTGGTTGTTTTCTTGCAAGGTGATGTGGGTGGTGATATGTTGAAGTGTTAACCAACAGTGTATCTTTCTTTAATTCACCACCTAATGGAGCTTGATTGGTATTTGGTACATGTTGTGGTGCCCGCTGTTGTTTCTTATCTTCCATTACTACTTCAACAACTAAGTCCTCATCTAATGTATCAGTACCTATGACCTTTTCTACTTCAGCCTTTTTGGACACTACCAGTTTCTCTGGTACTTGGTTTGATGTTTGTGTTTGATTGTCAACCATTAAGGGCTCATCGTCTAATGTGTGAGTGTCATTAGAGCTTTGTGCTTCTGCGTCCATAATTTTCTCCTTTTGATACCAAGGCTTCAGGAATTTCTTCTGCACATTAATATTGGCAGTACCCACAGATTCCATCCAAGGATATCCCAAAACAACATCCATGTTATCCATATCTGAAGTATAAAAATCACACTGCAACACATACTTATCCATAGAAAGCTTCAAATCTTTATAAACTTGAACATCCTCATTATCTACCTGTGTTTTCAATGTGTTTTGCTGAAACTTGCAATATTTTTTCCAAATTAACATTGATAAAATTATGCTTGCAACTAGGATTTATAGACACAATGATCTTCTCCTTCTGAATCAATCCATGAACTTGCAATAAGGAGATATCAGTAGAAAATAACCCTTTAGGTTTCTTGGTTTCCTTCTTTCCTGTAAAAATAAAATCTTTGCTAGGTTGTGTGCCTATCTGTCTAAGCTTAGTAGGAGGACCCAAAAAAATAGATTTATGGTCAAAGTGGTCACAAATGGATTTTGTGAACATCTGCCAAGTAATTGTCCTTGGATAGCGTTTAGAATGCGACTGCGACCATTGCCATCTTTCTTGGTCCAAGTAAAGTTCTCCCACACGTAATTTAGTTTCATCATCTATGATATGTTCCAGAGTGAAATATTGTTCCATTTGTGCTAGCCATATTGCCGACTCAGAGCCATCAAATTTGTACATCTTCATTGAATTCCAATGTAGGCAATGGAATTTCAAATTTTCACTGCAGTTATACCACCTTCACAAAAATTTCTGAAAAATAGTTGATTTTAAATCAACGATATCTCCCTCATCCGTACTCCGATTCAACCGATTTTTTTTTTGAAATTGGGTATTTTCTCACAAAGAAATTAGATCTGTAATTAAATTCTGCAAATATTTCCCCATAACATATAAATCTGATATACAAACTTGTCGCCCCAAAAAATGTCTACAACAAAGCTGATTTTTAAATCAACAATATCTCCCTCATCCGGACTCCGATTCGACTATTTTTTTTTTCAAATTGGGTATTTTTTCACAAAAAACCCATATCTACAATTAGATTTTGCACTAGAACATACAGATCTGATTCGCAAACTCGTCGCCCTAAAAAATGTCTGCAACACAGCTGATTTTTAAATCAACAATATCTCCCTCATCCGGGCTCCGATTTGGCCGATTATTTTTTCAAATTGGTTATTTTTTCACAAAAAATTGAGATCTACAATTATATTCTATCAATTTTGCACCAAAATGTATAGCTCTGATCTGCAAAGTCGTCCCCCCAAAAAGTTCTTGCAAAAAAAAAAAAACAGCTTTGCAAGAAAGTGCTCTGATACCACTTGTTATAGATCTGGTCTAAAAATATATGAAAATACAAATATACCCAAGAATAATAAGATATGAATATAGATATAAATGCTTATTTATTGATCAAACCCTTAAGGTAGGACAACACCATACATTCACTCCTTAAGGAAGGATAACACTCCACAAGCCATATGGCTGTTCATACAATATTCTTTGACATCTCTCAATGCGGAGTCTCTAGCCTCTATATAGGCCTCATACATACAATACCATGGGTCATTACCATGGTTCCCTCAATACCATTTATCTAATACCATGGGCTTATTACATTATTGCTAACTCTTGTGGTCCCTTACATGATACGGGTTAACCACCTTATTTATTACTATGGACCATCCCATTATTACATTATTCCCTTAGGTACCTCCCTCTGTACCCTATATTATCCCCCTAGGTATACTACATTCTACTCCCCTTAACATGTTTTGTCCCCGAAACATATGAAGAACACAAATAATAAGATCTACTCAAAAGTGTTGAAAATGCAACAAGATGATGGAGCTTAGTGAAAAGAAGTTGCCTTCACTAAGTGGTCCCGCAGGCTATTTTTGGCGCAAAGCTATTTTTAGACATATGGATCATGGTCTATGAGTTGCAGGATTCTATTTGTGGATGATTGGTCATGTTGGTAAAAATAGATGGACTTCTATTTTTAGACATATGGGTGGAGTCTATTTTTAGACTGCCAGTCTAAATATAGAACAGCGGAATATCATTAGCTCTTAATAATATTTGGACTATAAACATTATCTTATTCTCTTGGAGCACTTCAGTTCGAGCTACAGATGTGGCACATGCAACTGCCAGAAGGAAATACGCTTTTCTTGTGGGTTAACTTGAGCTATTACATGGAGGACTTCAGTTAGGACTTTAATGATTGAGTTCTGTGGAGTTGGATCAGGTGTTGATGGAGTTGTGTTCAGTTTGACTTAGTTGAACTAGTTGTATTTAGTCTGAACTAACAAATACACTAGTGTTGAGTGGTGTGAATTAGTTATTAATTAATTCACTAATTATTAACTCATAAATTAACTAACGAATACATCAGTTAACTCAGTGCATGGACAGTTCAGTGGAGACAAGTGTTAGAGGTGAGTGAAAGGGCAAGACAGCTATTAGTTGTGACTATAGTTGTGCATGTGATTTTCACAATCAATGGATTGAGTATTTCCAATTAGGATTGCATGGTATATCCAAGGGAAATACGAATTTGGATCATTCATTCATCAGTATTCTCATGCAGGATTGCGTAGTGGAGGCAGGCAAGCAGCGGAGGAGATTTGAACCTGTGATTGATTCAGATATGAGTTAGTTTGTGTGTAACAGGTGGAGATAGTATTGAGTACTTGCAAGGAGTATTGTACTATGTATTGTTACATGTTCTCAATCAATATAATATACAGATAGTTATGGGGTTTTCAGCTTTATGCTTTCCCCGAGTACAAACTGTGTTGATATGTGTGATTGATGCTTCAATGTGCACATGTGAATGTTTCTTAATACTGCTAAATTGATGATCAAGGTAGAGGAGGTTATGTATTATGCATGTATTTTGAAATTAGTGTATAATCGGGATAATCTCTGTGAATAAGTGTCATATTATTCAAAATTTCTACAAAAAGAGTAGTCCACTGGTACCATGCATGTGCATCTAGCCATCTAAGAGGAAGGTGAACCCTCGATCCAGCTGGTGCCTCGCTCGCTTGAGATGGAAGTTGACCCTGGTAGCTCTTCTGTGATGTGTAGTAGGTGGATCGTCGCTCCTATCTATCTGTCATGTGGGGGTTGTTGTCCTTTTGTCTAATTCGTTGTTATCTTGTTGGTTGTTTTCTTGCGGGGTGATGTGGGTGGTGATATGCTGAAGTGTTAACCAACAGTGTATCTTTCTTTAATTCACCACCTAATGGAGCCTTATTGGTATCTGGTACATGTTGTGGTGCCTGTTGTTGTTTCTTATCTTCCAATATTATTTCAACCATTGAGTCCTCATCTGATGTATCATTACCTGTAACCTTTTCTACTTCAACCTCCTTGGACGCTACTTGTTTTTCTAAAACCTGATTTGATGTTTGTGTTTGATTGTCGACCATCAAAGGCTCATCATCTAATGTGTAAGTGTCATTAGAGCTTTGTGCTTTTGCCTCCATAGTCTCTACTTGGGTCTTAATGGAAATATCCTGCAATGTAATTTTGTTCTTTTTATACCCAAGCTTTAGGAATTTCTTCTGCACATTAATATTGACAGTACCCACAAATTCAATCCAAGGATATCCTAAAACAACATCCATGTTATGCATATCTGAGCTATAAAAATCACAATGCAACACATACTTATCCATAGAAAGCTTCAAATCTTTATAAACATGAACATCCTTATATCTATTTGTATGTTTTCAATGTGTTTTGCTGGAACTTATAATTTTTTTCCAAATAATATTGATAAAATTATGCTTGCAACTAGGATTTATAGACACAATGATCTTCTCCTTCTGAATCAATTCATGAACCTACAATAAGGAGATACTAGCAGAAAATAACCCTTTAGGTTTCTTGGTTTCCTTCTTTCCTGTAAAAATAAAATCTTTGCTAGGTTGTGTGCATATATGTTTGAGCTTAGTGGGAGGGCCCAAAAAATTAGATTTATGATCAAAGTGGTCACAAATGGATTTTGCAAACATCTGCCAAGTAATTGTCCTTAGATAGCATTTAGAATGCGACTACGACCAGTGCCATCTTTCTTGGTCCAAGTAAAGTTCTCCCACATGTAGTTTAGTTTCATCATTTATGATGTGTTCCAGAGTAAAATATTGTTCCATTTTTGCTATCCATATTGTTGGCTCAGAGCCATTAAATTTTTCCATCTTCATTGAATTCCGATCTAGGCACTGGAATTTCTGATTCGCACTGTAGTTGTCCCGCCTTCACAAAAATTTCTGAAAAAGCGCTGATCTTAAATCAGTGATATCTCCCTCATCCGTACTCCGATTCGACTGATTTTTTTTTTGAAATTGGGTATTTTTTCGCAAAGAACTCAGATCTATAATTAGATTCTACAAATATTTCCCTGGAACATACATATCTAATCTACAAACTCACCGCCCCAAAAAATGTCTACAACATAGCTAATTTTTAAATCAACGATATCTCCTTCATCCGGACTCCGATTCAGCTGATTTTTTTTTTTCAAATTGGGTATTTTTTCACAAAAAACCTAGATCTACAATTAAATTCTACAGATTTTGCACCAGAATGTACATATATAATCCGCAAACTCATCGCCCTGAAAAATGTCTACAACACAGCTGATTTTTAAATCAGCAATATCTCCCTCATCCAGACTCCAATTCGGTGGATTTTTTTTTCAAATTGGGTATTTTTTCACAAACAACCCAGATCTACAATTATATTCTATCATTTTTTCACCAGAACATACAGCTCTGATCTGCCAAGTCCACCCCCCCCCCCTCCCCCCCCAAAAAGTTCCTACAAAAAATAAAAATAAAAAATCCGCTTTGCCCAAGAAAGTGCTCCAATACCAATTGTTATAGCTCCAATACCACTTGTTATAGTTATTATACCACTTGTTATAGATCTTATCCAAAAATATATGAAAATACAAATATACCCAAGAATAATAAGATCTGAATATAGATTGAAATGTTTCTTTATTGATCAAACCCTTAAGGTAGGGCAACACCATACATTCACTCCTTAAGGAAGGAGAACACTCCACAAGCCATAGTGCTTGTTCATACAATATTCCTTGACATCTCTCAGATGGGGAGTTCTCTAGGCCCTATATAGACTCATACATACAATAACTATGGGTCATTACCATGGTTCCCTCATTACCATTTTATTAATACCATGTATACTATATTAACTACTTGTGGTCCCTTACATGATACGGGTTAACCACCTTATTTATTACTATGGCCCATCCCATTATTACATTATTCCCTTGGGTACCTCCCTTTGTATCCTATCTTATCCCCCCTATGTATACTACATTTTCTATCAATGTTGATTTTATTGATGAAGTAGAACTATATGTGTTTCCCTTTAATGTATCAAAAGTCATGTTTGGGAGTCCCTACATGCAAATGTGAGATTCTATATTCATACAAAGAGAAACCTAGTATCATCTCATCAAGGATGGGAAATCATTCAAAATCAATGCGCAAAAAGGTAATTCAAAAATTCCACTAGTAAGTGCCAACCAAGTAAAGAAATTTATTAGTTCTAAATAGACGTTTTATTATTTTTAAGAGAAAATTGGTCTATAGGAGAATCAGTAAGAGGCAAGGAATCCCTAGAGGAATGTACTAAGAAATAGAAACAACAATTGGAAGAGTTGTTACAAGCATACAAGGATGTGTTACAGGAGACTAAAGGGTTACCACCTATGTGAGAAGTAGAACACGAGATCCATCTATTACCAGACTCCCCTTTGGAAAACATTAGGATATAAAGGAAGTTTGTTATAGAAGCAAGTGAGGTGAAGAAATAGTTGTTGTAGCTAGTGGAACAGGGTGTCATTTGACTGAGTACATCACCATGTGGTTCACCCATCATCATTGTGCCAAAGAAGGATGGGACTTGGTGGATGTGTACGGATTATAGGGAATTGAACAAGATCACAGTCAAGAATAGGTACCCCTTACTAGAGATAGATGATCTACTAGATCAATTACAACAAGCAAAGTACTTCACCAAGATGGACTTAAAGTTGGGATATCACTAGGCTCGAGTTAGAGTAGAAGATACCCAGAATACCACCTTCAAAACCAAGAAAGGTCTATATGAGTGGTTAGTCAGGTCATTTTTCCTATGTAATGCACTAGCTACGTTTATGATATTAATGAATGATGTATTGCGCCATTTTATACATTCATTTTTTATTATTTATTTGGATGATATACTGGTATATAGTCTTACCTAGGAGGAGCACATCTTACATTTGACATAGGTGCTGGAGGCATTAAAGAAACAACAGTTGCTAGCAAATATGAATAAGTGTGAGTTTGCACAATAGTCTTTGGTGTATTTTGTGTATGTGATAGGTGGAGGAGATCTAAAGAGAGTTCCTTCTAAGATGGAGGCCATCATGAAATGTGCAGTGCCTATTAATGTTTCTAAGGTTAGGAGTTTCACTAGGGTGACACAGTACATAAGGAAATTTATAGCCTCATTTTCAAACGGCCAATAAGCAGAATCTAACAGGGCATGTGATCGCGGGTGATTTAATTTTTACCACATTGAAATTAAGAAACTTCACCATTTCATGTTTTAAGAGTCAAGAAACGGATAAAAGGTGACTCTATCACTTTCAGATTTGAAACAAGCGTGAAAGGACAAGCGCTTGGTGATCCTTTCAAATTTAGGGAGTCAGAAAAGATCAAATGACTGCTCAGGGATACTAGGCAAGGAGGGTGTACCAAATAACCGTGAACTGCAATATACACCTTGGTTTTAGAAATGAAAGAGAAATCAACCAAGGACTTTCCGTACGTGCAGGCAATCTCCCCGAATGTTGTGTTCGGTGTATCACGGGTACAGGGCAGCAAACTTGGCTTCCTATGGATAAAAGATGATAACCTAGTGGGGTCTCCCTATATACTCGATGGAACGTGGGACCACAATTCCGTACTAGACCACTGTTGAGTCACAGAAGGAGGAATCGCCCAACCTTGAGTGGAAACAACAGTGACTAGGTTTAACGACGCTGGAGCACGTCTCTAGCCTAGACCTCTAAATATGTTTTGTTAAATTCCAATGCGTTGTTAAATTCATTCAGTTCATTTTAAAGTTGATCTTGGATTATGTTTCAGTTTTCAGGCCTTACCGTATGTAGTGTCTCAAAATTTCCTAAATGCAAGCTATATGCCACAATATATCATTTTATTCGATGAACGCTAACTATAAGAGAGTTGAGAGCTTTCACACAAACAAAATGATCAAAAAACAACCAACGATATCTCTAATACAGCTAATGGAAATCAAAAAGCTTTTCTTCAAAGTCACTAATCACTAATAACAACGAAAAGCTCTAATTCACATTAACTAATGAAAAGCAAAAGAGATATTTTTTTCAATGTTAAGGGCAAGATGCACTAAACAAACTGAAAAACTAACGAAAAGAGAGCAATTTGAGAAATGATAATAAGAGAGAAAAAAACAAGAAAATTTCACTCAATGCAAGCACAATCAGATCCCTAAATTGACAAAGCAGTCCTTCAAAACCGAGAAAAATCCCAAAGACACAAATGAGTTGTGTAATCTAGGCCCAAAGCGAAACAAGGCGGAATTCAAGTGAAAAAGAGATAAATCACTCAAAAAATGTAATGAATTGATTAACAACCACTAAACGAATGCAGGGAAGCAATCAAAAAGTCGACTGGACCAATAAAAGACCAAAAACTCCTAAGGAGGGCTTGACACACAAAGCCACTAGATGCCCTAGGGCTAAAAACGTGGAATCGATGGAAAATGGCAAACAACCAAAGGATGAAGGTTAAAACCAGTCAAACATGACTCCAACACACTCAAGCAGTCGAGAAAATGTAACCAAAATCAAAGACCAGGCTCAGAAGGCTTAAAATCAAGGAAACCCTAATAGTCCCCAGTCCTGGCGCGACTGTCAGGCTGAAACTAGCGCCTTTTAAGGATTGGTGTGAGTGATATATTGACAACTAGCGCCAATTGGTGCGACTGTTACGCGAAAAAATGCGCCAGTCAATTTTGCTGTGCCAAAATGAAAAATAAGCAATCCAAAACCAGACCAATGATAACCAGGCAAACCAAGAGCAAAAACAGCAAAAGAACCCAGCCCAAAAGGCTGACCAAGCAAGCAAAAATCAAGAGACAACTGAAAAGGCAAGACAAGCTCCCCAGCGGAGTCACAAATTGTTGAAGAGGTAAATCCCCTCTGTGGACAGAGGCGATCCCTACTAGCCCAAACCGGGTCTAGCAACAATCGTCAAACGCTATAGCACAAGTTCCTAATTGCAAATAAACAGACCAGCAATGAAGGCCTACCTGGATTCCAATGCTATTGTTTGTAGGAGAGGTGGTTCTCTCATTCCTCTGCTTCGGCAGATCACAATCTTCACGATCTCCGTGAATGGACACTTGCACATGCAAGAAACAATACAAGCGCAAGCATAAAATCCAGTATATGCAACTATATGCCAGTCAGAAAAGACATAACTCATCATCAACATAAATAATAACAAGAGTGGAACCATAACCAATAGTCGTTCATTAATAATCAATCAAAGGAGAGTACAACCAATGTTCTGACGCTGGATTCTCCTTTGGCGGGTCGTCAGCAGAGCATGTCTCGTAAAGCCTGTCGGGAATAAGGACAAGCCTCTCTCTTTGGATCTTGGACAATAGTCTCCTTGCTTGGATTTGGCCTTAAGGGAATCAAGAAGGCTCTTGCAGCATGAAGCTCTTGGGAATTTGGGAATTCTGAAACTCTGGAACTCTGGAACTCAAAAACTAGCTTGCAAAGGAAATGGGCAAGCTTTTACAGATGGAGGAAGGGGAGTTGGGATCATAACCAATAATCATGGGATCAGCCATATCATCAAGGAAGCTTACATGAGAGGTGGCAAACCACATCCTCTCTATGGAAATCCGTATCCGAACCACCCAACTCAAAATAGATAGTAGTCCAGGAATTTGTTAGGACGAAACTTCCGCCATTTATTTGTTAAAAAACACCTCTTAATATGGTTGCCGCGGGTGCGACTCTATGACAAAGCGCCAATTGGCGTGCCCTCTTTGGAGGATTTGTCCCCTTGGCGCGAGGGCTGAACTATGGGACCATGCCAATGGAAAAAGAGCTATTTTTAGGGTTTTACAGCAGGAGATGTCTTCAGGGCAAACAAATCTCATGTTCAGAGGAATGCAATGCAAGTGTTTTTAGGCCATGTCACTTCTCATAGGTCCCGGAATGAGTCCTCCAAGATATGGGACAGGGGTAGCAGGGACGGTGACAAATTGTTGTGTAACACGAGTCATAAGATGGCAACATCAGTGCAACAATGGGAAATCGGTAAAAAATTGGGGGGGGAGAAAAAACCAGAATCCATGGAGAGATAAATGTGCCTTCAGTTGAAAGATCCAGACAATGTCAAGAGAAACTAGCATGTCAATAGGCAGCAGAGAAGAGAACTGCTCAAGACACATAGACATGACCATTGGGCCAGGCAAGAACGAGGAATGATGATGAGTGTCGTTCCAAGGTACTTCCTCCAGAGACATTACTTCCATGATACTATCGTCAAAAAGAAAAGTCTTAGCTAAGGAATCGAGAGAATCCGAAGAACCAAGCCACGAGGATTGAGAATATGCATCAAGAGATGTTCTCGAAATAGGATTATCAGAGGATATCGAAGGTGAAGCCGAAATAATTTCCACACAATCAATTTCAGTGGGACTTAATGGAATAACCTCGCCCCATGTATCAATAAGATCCAGCAAAGGAATGAACCAAGGACCAAACTTGACCAAAATCATGTTGACAAAGGCAACATGAGGAGGTGGGAGTGGAAATATGCCCATCAAGGAAGGATCTTTAAAGAGTCCTTCCCCCACACTCTCATAAGGAGCAACGGTGTGCTTGACATATGGAACATTGCCATCCGAGGAGGAGAAGGAAAAGAAGGATAGTTGGTCGACTGTGACTATCTTCCCTTGATAAGGAAAACGAATCACACAGAAAAGGGAGGAGGCTACAACATCCATGACATGGGTCCAGCTCCATATAAGTAGAATATTATAGTTAAGACTAGCATCAACAATCTCTACTTCGATGTGGACTATCTTGCCCTCCAAAGTAATGGCAAGGTTAGGAAGGACACCGAATGGTCGCGAATCACTCCCGTCAAAAGCTTCCAAAGTGTTAGGGGACCAGTTCAAAGTAGGATAACTAATTTCCTTCCAACAAGCGATAGACATGATGCAGGTAGAAGCAATTTCATCGATTATGGTCCTATGAATGGTTTTCTCATTTATGATCACCTGAATGAGAAAGGAAATTTGATGAGGTAAATGCAGAATGTGGTTTTCCAAGTCAGAACATATGAGATTAGAGTCAACTGGATCGATACCCCCAATAGTCGACAGTAACGATTTCTGCTGAGAAGGACAACTTTGAAGGACCTCGAGAGTAGACATAGCTGATGGCACTTGAGCCAAATCTTCAACAATGTTATAATGTTGAGTGGTTCGAGCGTTGGGATTGTACGAGGACTTTCATAGCACACATTGAGAAGGTGGTCGAATGGCGGAATCAGGATTAGGTCGCTCTATATGGCAAGGACCAGAATTGGACAGGGGCGGAAGAAGAAGAGGTAGCTTCTTTCTCTTTCTCTACTGATGGGGTAGGAGTTTGATAATATTTTGACTTGGTAGCCATGTTGATCGAGATACTCATCATGAACACTTGTGAACCTAAGGAAGTAGATGACTGAAGCTAATCTACCATTTGAGTTTGCTAGGATGGAAAGGGCTCTTTCAAGAAATATGGGGTCCCTTTGAGCAAACAACTAACTTTGGACCATCTGGGACAATACTTAGTATAGTGATCCTCCTCATAGATGGGGCATGGATACTTAGGCTTCCGTTGGAAAGCATGACCAGCAGATGTCTTAGGAGGACCCTGTTTTGGGGCATCGACTTTAGCCTTGCCTTTGCCTTTCTTCTTACCTTTAGAGGATTTATCCGCTACAGTAGAATGGACAGCGTGAACCTCCGAGGTTTTACCAAGGCTGGATGAATTGCGAGAGGAGTCATTGAGAGCAGTGTTGGAGATCGACTTCTGTTTGGAAGAAGATTTTGTAGGGGTCTGAGTCGTTAAACCAATTACTCCATCAACAAGATATGTGGCTGGATACCTAGATGTCATTAGATCATATGATGGTTTGGGTGTATCGAGTAACACATCATATAAAGTGTTTGTGGATAGACGAGGTCTAGATATTGGGCACGTGCGATGGCTTGTTCCTCAGTGATGCATCCACCCATAATAATTTCCTCATCAATTTTGTTGACAAATGATTTGGTGAACCACTCGGTCAAAAACTGATCAGCAATCTCAAACTTAATCAGACGACGCCTATGCCTCCATTCATGGATGTGATTAGAGATGTGGGTCGCAGTGTCTTGCTTGAGTGACGTTAGCAGATGGGTGCCAGTTTCATATCGAACCGGCAACTAGAAATTTGTGAGAAAGGCCATGGCGAGAGTGTTAAAGTCATGATAGATATTTCGAGGTAGCTTGATATACCATTTAGTTGCAGCACCTCTAAGATTTCATTGGAAAAGTCAAAGATGAATGGAATCATCAATATAGGAATTTGAGGAGCACCAGAGGTGATATGTCATCACGTGGGCTTGTGGATCATCTTTCGCTTTTCCTTCAAACTTCGGATAATCACTCAGAATCTTGGACGGAAATGGAGGCCAGTATGGTGAATGAAGAATTGGGTCATTCGTGAGTCTAGACCCATCTGGCAATTCCAGCGTAGCCAAGAATGGTAATTAGGTATTGAAAGGCATTTGAGGTCGATAAGGGGGCCCATCCATGCTAGTAAGGATTTTGTCCCCATAGTGGAGGATTTTGTCCATATGGCATTTGATTTTGCCCTCACTGTAGATTACCTTACCCATAGGGAGGATCCTGATCTTGAAAGCCTTCAAACTGTCTAGCCAAAGGTTGTTGATAAGCAACATACGGGTTAAAAGGTTGTTGAGCTTGTTGGCCTTGGACATATGGATTATGCACCTGATGTCCCTAAGCATAAGGGTTTTGGACCTGCTGCCCTTGGACGAAAGGTTTTTGGACCTGCTGCCCTTGGACGTAAGGATTCTGCACTTGTTGCCCTTAGACATAAGGATTTTGGATTTGTAATCCTTGGACAAAAGGAGGTTGAACATGTTGCCCTCAGAAATAAGGATATTGCGCCTGCTGCTATAGGATTTGACCCTGACCTTGGCCTTGCAAGGGTTGACCCTAATGATATGAGTATAAGGGTTGTTGCTGCCCAGGTTGACCCTGTTGCTGCAAGGGTTGACCTTGCAGCTATAAAGGTTGTCCTTGCGACTGCAGAGGTTGGCCTTATGAAGGCATAGGCTGGGAGGATTACAGCGCATATTGCATTTGCAGCCGCATGGTTTGTTGCAATTATTGCGAGGGTTTCCCCTGCAGTTGTTACAGTTGTCCTTGTTACGGCATCATCTGGCCTTGTTGTTGCATGGATGGCCCTTGCTGCAATGAAGGTTGCCCTTGCTGCTGCATAGATGGCCCTTGCTGCAACAAAGGTTTCCCTTGATGATGTTGGAGTTGTCCTTACTGCTGCAAAGGAACTTGAACAGTTCCCGAAATGACACCTTGAAAGTTCACAACCTGTATCTGGCCATACCCACCAAGCGTGGCAGACCAACCAAGTTGGACATAAGGTCCAGGCTTAGGGATATAGGGCGGATTAACCATCGCTCGTGAACCATATGGAACATAAGGCAGTTGGTACTAAACCTGAGCCATATTAGGCTGTTGGTACTATATGTTACTTGACCCAGACAGATCAACAAGGTTCAGTTGTTGGTATTGGACATTGCTCGATCCAGCAGGACCAACAGGGTTTAGGATGGCACCTGAAGAGGGTTAGTTCATTCCAACCATGTGAGCTTGTGAACCACTCACATGGGTTGTCACAGACATCATAGACACATTTGGACTTTGCCCCCCAAGTGGTTGCATAGCCTGTCCACTTACTGGAGGGCTCGAAGAACTAGCAGCAACATGACTTGAGATCGTCAGTCGAACTAGACAGGTTACTTGGACCAATGCAACAAGAGGATTTGGAATGGTGGGTTGACCGGGACTGAAGTAACTACAAAAATCATCGTCTATTGGGAGGTTGGGTTCTGAATGAAAGGACTTGTGGTAGGCATAGCACCAGATGCCCAAAAAAGGTTGTGATATAGGTATGAATTAGTAGGCATGCCTAAAACCAACTGATCTAAAGTCACGTAATTACACGAAACTCAGAATGAAAACTGGTCGGAATGCTTCCCGTGTAAGGGAACCTTTAGGGGATAAAGGATATTCCTGCTCCTTGACTGTGCGTGGAGTGGAAACCTCTGAGTGACCCGGAGAGGAGATTGGGATTTCACTTTCTGATTCCATGGGTGAAAACAGGCGACGATGGACTACCGAAGATGTTCGAGGGGGTAATTCCAAAGGAATACCCGACTAATCGTATGGACTGTATGGATGTTGAGGTGATATCATAACAGGAACAAACAAAGAATTCGGAGGATAAACAACCAGTCCAAGCTGACCTTCAAAAGTCAGTGGACTCTCAGGAGTCTGGATAGGATTATCCAGAGATTCCAAGCCAATGTCAGAAAGTGACCCAGTATCTGAAGGGGGAGGATGAGTGGACAAAGGTTGAATACTCAAAACAATTCCAAGCTCAACTGTAAGGATCCTTCCTGGGGTCCTCTAACAAAACTAAATTTTTCTATTTTAAATACAATAAAACGGGAAATAACTTATTTCTAACTAAACATTTAATCGATGATAATTTACCATTAAATTTTATTTCCCACAATTAAATAAGTAAGCATTTGATTTCAATCACTTAAATGAGTTAATCTATAAACAGAGGAATACCTGTTCCAATAGCTTAGTTGAGATGCCCCTAAGATCCTGATCCTGCTGGGATGCTTCTCTTGACTACCAACTGGATTTACCTCCTAGCCAACTAGGAAGTATTTCCTAGCCCAGGGAACCTCCACAGGTTCCCTAGCCATCTGAGCCCAAGTCCAACCAGATGTAGTGTGTCCAAGTTAAACAAATACTCTCCTTATCTCCCTTCTCTTTTCTCCACCTTCCTCTCAAAAACAAATCCTCCAAAATCACAACCAAAACCAAAACCAAGACTAAGGATCCCCCTCTTTTCCCATCATCCTTCCCCTTTTATGTCCCCTTCTCTTCTCCACCTCAACCACCTATCATTAATGTCATAAATACTCCCTCATCCTTACATTTGACTTATCTTCTCTCGAGTAAATTTGGGAGGACATTTTGGGGATGAGATATGAATATATAATTTGGTAATTAATTGGAGAGGACCATGTCTTCTCCCAAGTAAATTTGAGAAGACATTTTGGGGATGAGATATGAATATATAATTTGGTAATTAATTGGAGAAGACCATGTCTTCTCCCAAGTAAATTTGAGAGGACATTTTGGGGATATGGATATTTAAATTGGAATAAATGGAAGGAGACCATATCCTATCAAAATTTAAATTTGAGGGGGTAAGTTGGGAATTGAATAATAACAAAATTTATATCAGTAATGAATTTATAGTTTCACCAATGTAGGTATGTACCAATATTTCTTGACAATTATGAGTCAATATTTTAAGGTAATTTAAACACTAGTAAAATTTGCATGATAATATTAAGTAGGGCAATACATACACCCCTCCTTCAGAAAACTTCGTCCCGAAGTTAGATTGAAAAAGATACAAGGAGTTCGAAGCAGTTTGATAATAAGGCATAATAAAATAGAGAGAGAGTTGTAGTAGTAAAATTTGAAAAGTCAGACAATGACATCGCGTCCCATCAAGAGTCTCCAACTAATCTATATCCTCCTATCCTTCCTAACCTACTTCTGTTGCCACCCTATCCATCCTCTGTTGCTATATATTGTGGCATCGGCTATACCAATCTAACCACTGATAAGACCAACATGGTGGAAGCGTTGACTATATTGACCTAACATCCCCAGCAGGCAACTGGAAATCGTCATCACACATCTAGGGGAGCTTGTCCATCACTGCCCTCCCATGATTCCAGGTTTGGAGGATACACGATGGGAAATACATCCACCCCTCCTTACAACTAGGGTCAACACCACTGGCAATCGTCATCACACGTCTAGGGGAGCGTGTCCATCACTTTCCTCCCACGATTCCAGGTTTGGAGGTTACACGGTGGGAAATACCTCCACCCCTCCTTACAACTAGGGTCAACACCCTAATTTGGACCACACTGCAGTGCTGGTTGGACTTGTCATCGAATAATCCAGTCAGGTAGTCTTGTCACCTGCCATTTACATTTTACCCATGTCATAAGAGTGCATATCAAATAGATACAAAATTTAATAGAACAAGGTACATCATACCTTTCCTCATTAGATGTCTCGACCTTCCCTAATCAAAAAGTAGATCTTGGCTATCATATAGTTTTTTTTTTTTTTTTCCCAATTTGCAGGTTAGTTCTCATTCATGCATACATATAACAACAAAACATATATATATAAGTGATCTTAAACATCATGTTATTAAGTATATTATCCACATGTCAATTTTGTAGTTTATACTGAAAATAAATCTCACATTAGATAAATCATAATTTCGCTAAGTCGTTCATTACAAAAATCATATCCACTTAAGCCATACATGAAATAAAAATAACTCTAATAAGTCATGCACTAGATAAATCATCACCAAGTAAGTCATACATTAGGTCATAGATCAAACATTTCCATCACCAGTACCTAATCCATCTAATGATTTATATAAGTAGTTTCACATGTCCAACTAAATGCATCAATATTACATAGCATTCGTAAATAAATAACATGGAACTACAAAATAGAGCCTTAGCATAGATAGCTATCTAAGTTAAAATGGGCATCACAGATGCTCGAAAAGTGAGGGGTAGCTTGGGTTTTTCAAAAAAAAAATCCTTAGGAGTGATGGAAGGAAGTAGAGATTAGTGACAAATCCAACAAGGCCAATGGAATCAAAGGGTTATCTAAGAGGGATTATTTCTTATGTGTTAGTAATGGAAGTAAGGTCAGAAGACTCTATAACTTTCATTCTAAGCTTGCTGGAATTTGATGCGGAAATTCTGCAAGGAAGGGGTCCAAAAGGATCCTCCTTCAACCGGGAAACTCATCTTTAACCTAGAAATTGAAGTTAGTGAGCTTGGTAGATTATTAGAAGATATATACATCACTATTACTCATCAAGGACTAAGTTCACAAAGGAGAGAAGAGATGTTACCACACTAAACTCCTTCCAAGAGAGACGTCCCAACAATATGCATGATAAGATGTGAATTATAACCTCTAAAGTGCATGCCATCCTCCATCATCAAGCATGCACCAAGTCAACACCTTCAAAGATGGCACGTGTGAAGTCTCCAAGAGGTGGATGTTTGTTAGCAATGACACAAAAGTAAGGCCTCAATATGTGAATTTTCATAGCACTCAACCATCTCCATGAAAGAAGGGACAATCTCCAACAATACACCTTCACATTTTTGCCAAGACACTTGTCCAAGATGGCACGTGTGGACAAATAATGCATGAGGGAATGTGTAAGGTGGGAGATCCAAGGAAAAATGAGTTAAATAAGCCATGCATCATATGCAAAGTCACCAAGAATCCAACCAACTCATCAAAATGTGCAATATGCCTTCAAATGTGAGCTCAAGGAGGGGAGCACTCTATGCAAAACCATGCTCCATACAAGTAACCCCTCCACATGTGAATATCATCCATAAGAGCTAGGTCATTAGAGAAAAGGAGTCCCAGCCATTCTCATATCCATTCATCCAAGTAACAAACCATGTGTAACAAATGAGTGCATGCTAAGAATTTTATGCCATGATGGAGTCATCAAATGGAGATGCCAATACAATGTCTACTTAGCCTAAAAGTGTTATAGGGCGTTACATCAATGGATACTTATATCCTCTTATCCAATCATCTAGCAAGGAGTGGAGACTAGAACATTGCATTATAAAGTGTAATGCTATCTTTCTATGATAAGCAAGTATGCCAAGCAAAACACCATTAAAACCTCTAGCACATCCTCATCCATGTCATCACCAATGCAAGGAGCTAAGTGCAACTTTAGCCATCCAAAGCTCTTTCGGATGAATATAACAAAGGTAATGGAAAAATTCACTATTATTGGCTTCATGCAAATGAGGAGTAATAGGTATACCATGTTGAAGATAGAGGCTAAGAGCCCAAGACAATTAGAGGCACATCACGCAAAAATGATATAACACCTCATATATAATGGATAAATCTTTTAGGATAGAAAACTCCACTCAAAACAATTGTTTTCATCACCTTATTTCATTGTGTGTCCACAGTTGTGAGCACCACATTTTATAGGTGCAAGGGCAAGATTATTCAACTCTAATAACCATTGTGGGCTAATTAATGACCTACTAATAGTGTATGAACAATTACATTAATGACCACTAAGGGACCACTAAGTCAACACACTAACCACCAGTGTAGGCTATAACTACCCACTAAGGGTGCTTCATAATGACTTAATAACCATAAACTTGAGCTTAGCCACCATTATACCAGCACAAGTTATTTTCGATTTCCCTTATATTTAATAGTATCAGTCTCAAGGAATCCCTAAGAGAATGGTTGCTGATTTTAATTATAAAAGACCGTTTGGTTTTATGTCCACCTTAATGTTTTGTCTGGTCTAAATTGTTGAAAAGCATAAAGTGCTTTTATAGGATTTTTATGACAATTCTAATGAGACCTCTTATACATTGTGTATGGTAGGAGCAAGTCAATAAGTAGACAAGGCTACAAACTCAACCTCTTTCTTGTGGAAGTTTTTATTTTTATTTTTTTTGGGAATTGAACCTAGGTCAGTGATGGTAAACTTCCACATGTTTACTGCTAGACCACGGCTTAGCTGACATTGATCCACTATGAGACAACCTGGATCATCAAAATTTCATATAAAAATAATAATAATAATAATAATTAAATAAATAAATAGTTGATCATAGCAGAACTTTACCTCTCTAGAGATTTACCTCGATTGTTAACTGAATTTAGCCAAGGTCTAGTACAAACATATGTCAAAATTCAATTGTCTAATCCTGCCATATTCAAATTATATATTGTTGTTTACTTGAATATGTGGGAACATTTCAGTTTACTTTGAAAATGCTAAGATATAAAAAGTTGTTTGATTCAGGATATTGCGCTTTATTTTCAGGTCTTTAAAGCTCTTGCAAAACTAAAAAAGCTACTTCACCTAATCCCAAGGACCTAATAACAATCGAAAAGATGATAGCAGAAGCATACTCAGTTATTGATAAATCAGTCAAAGTTGGCACCTTGCATAGAAACACAGGGGCACATAGAAAGTCTTGACTTGCAAGAAGAAAGAATCTGTAGAAATCCATCATGGCCGGTATAGGCCAGCTATGGTTGCATAAGAATCATAGATAAGGAGATGTAAAAGCTGTGAAACATGAACTTTACCTAACCTGAATTATTGCTTGATTGGACCCTTCTAGACTTTTTTGTTCATATTTTGTATTTATATTGCAAATACATCTGCCCTTGAAATAATTCACGCATATCTTACAATTTGGGGTCATAATTCATTAGTCTAGCATGTGCTTCTATTGGGAGTTTGTTCTCATCGTCGCCATCTATTTGAGGCACATGTATCTTGTCTTGACCAGAGATTTTGAATGCACTTGATATTTTGAAAAACTATCACTCTTTTTTACATCAGAATGATGGCCTTGATGGATTGCAATTTTTAAATGTAGGCTTTAAATACTTAAATGCAAGAAAGTTCGGAATGCATTAAAGTTTGGTTATGAGACTTCTCCTTATTAAAAACGTATTTTCATTATAGGCTGTTATAGAAGAAAGAATAAGTACTATGTATACAAACCAAATGTTCCAACAGAGAATTCATAGCAAGGAATTTCCACTGATATGTGTGAGTTCTACCTTATCTCAAGGCATGTGGAGGTTACATTCATAGTGCTATGTTCCAGGAGGTATCAGCCAAGTGCTTATCAAGATAAGTAAATATTGGAATTTGGATAATTCCTTATGACAATGGGACTACTCTAGGGATAAATATAGGAGTCTAAGTGGCTGGTGCACATCCTCCAAGTGTAGGCAGTTACTAAGTGTTGCATGTACATTTTGACACCAGGTCTTGCATCTCAAATTCAAAGTATTTGGGGTGGTACTTAGCATTTGAGCAATGGGCTTCACCTATTTGTGAACTATGGGGAGGCCCTTGGCTTTTGAGCAATGTTCCTTACCCAGTTGTCCCTGATTCTGACTCTCAGCCAGCATGTCCAACTTGCTAGCAATGAGTGAGAGTCAGCACTTGTGACTACTCACAAGTTAGAGCTTGACGTGAGAATAAATGCCATATTATTGTTGCCTTGGAGGCCAAGTTGCAAGCAATCAGAAAACTTGCTGATGTCGAATATAAATGCCACAGAAAGGAAAATAAAAGCAATCATTTTGAACAATTTGTTGTTGAGTTTTGCAGAGTACCAGTTGAACTCTTATATTCCAGCCTAGATGAATACTTTGCCTAGCTATTTTTTGCAACATTTGCGTGTACATCCCTCTTGCCAAACAAGTTATGCTTGAATTTTGTATATTCCTACTTTATTTCTATATACCATATGGTTCCACCAACTTGTTATTTGTTATTGGTGTGTGCAATGCAAAATTGGATACAATCACACAATAGAAAAATGTGAAAAGTTTGTTCTGTTCTTTTCAAAACTATTGATTCATAAATGGTAGACCCATGGCCAGTCCATCTCATCAACACGAATGCTTACTATGGAAATAAATGTCCTTGTCAATCATAAATAGGCTGAGATCATGCCTTCAATGTGAATTCACCATGATGAATGAGATGGACTTGTGTAAATCTGGTTTCACTGTTTGATTTGCTTGTTATGGTAAGCCAAGAGAATTCTAGTGATGAAGTAAAAATTATACTATGATTTAATAATCAATTGCCAACAATAAAACAAGCTTCACTCTTTATAGTATTTCAGCCCAGCATTCAAACCATCATATGTCTACCCAACCTTTAATACAAGTAATTAATAACAAGATGCAACAAGCTATGTTCTGGTTATCAAACACCATATTCATTTCTTGCAGTTCTGTAGAGAGCGCTAACAGAAGGCACGCTAGTCCATGCCCACTTGCCAAACCAGGGTGAATCATAGATTTATAACTAGCTAGTGCTATTCAAGATCACTAGAAACCAAAAAAACAAATTTATCACATCAAACAGTCTAGACTGAAAAATATTATCCTGAGAATTATTTAAGTTTTCCTCCATAGGGGTGGAAGAGGAGTAGCATACCAGTTGTAGGGAGATAGCCGAAGGAAAAATTGTTTTTGCAGCTTTTCTGGCTTTTTTGGAAATCTTCTTAAACATATGATGCATAAATCTGGCCAGTAAATCAAGGCTTTTGTTCTCCTCTTCCCAATCCTCCTCTTTTCCCTCATAGTAAGCCTCTACATTATACCCCTCTTCCTCTTGAAAACTACTTCCATCTTCATTATTCCCCTCCCAATCGTTCTCTTTCGGCCCATATACGCATACATGTGCATGACTTTATGACCTTATCAAAGTATGTCCTCTTTCCTCTTACTGTAATTGTCAGATATTTCCAAACAAGAATCCCATCCCTTTGTGCTAGATAGGGCTCACTATAAGTGCAAAATATTTTCTTAATTGATGAGAGGGCTAAGAGAATTCAGATAGGCATCTTCGTTATTCCAGGTGGAAGTTGCAGTTATCTAGTTTATTTTTTTTTTTGTGGAGAGAGATTGGAGCCCCCTGGGGAAGATTGGGGCTCTTTCTCAAAAGATAAACCCCTTGTATTGTCATAAAATCATCATCGTCATGTTTTATCTGAACCACAAAGGACTAATGTTTCTCCTCAGGTGACCTTTGGGCAAAATTCTTCTCTCGTAAATGGTCGTGAAAAGCGAGGCAGAGTCAAATCCTCCAAGACAGATGAATTCAATGTATCAACTGAGAATTCAAAGCATGTAAATGGACGTGAGCACAGCATTGATATTGGAAATGAGAGTTCTGATCTTTTGGGACAACTTTTGGTTAAAGCGATGAATGGTCTTGACGAATTCAAGGTCTTGCTCAAAAATTTAGAAAATGGCAGAGCAGAGCTATCTGAAGATCTTCATGTAGCAAGACCTGAGCTAGAGAAAATGAAAAGAAAAAAGAAGTTTATTTCCACCAAAAACATGAAGAAGAAAGGAATTGATTATCTAAGGAGAATGCCAAACTTTCTGCAGAGCTATATGATTGCAAGGAATATTTGTCAAGGAGGCAAGATGAAAAATCAGAACGTGATAAGCAATTGAGAGATATGGTACTTGAGCTTCATAAAGCTACATCAGAAAGATGAATTTTTCAAGCAATGTGCGCAAGCATAAACATATGTTAACAAAGGTAGAGGGTGAATGCTTTCTACCTATCCCTAAGGCAAGATGCGACTCAGCTTTGTTGCAGAGTCAAACAAAACCATTGCATGGAGAGTATATTGACCAAGAAACATCATTGGGTGTTCAAAAAATTGATTGCCAAAATTCAACAGTTCATAGCGAAGAAACCATTGAGGAAACCATTCAACCATCTAAATCTATTAATGAATCAGAAATTTCAAATATTGATTTGCAGCTTTCTCCTGCTGTGAGTATTACAGTAAAAAAAAAAATAAAATAAATAAATAAAATATTAAA